>CM029020.1:54881595-55114095 GCA_016801055.1 Panax notoginseng | reverse complement strand
TAAATCAATATTATGGATCGTTGGTTGAAGATATAATAGTAAATCAATATGGACCGCTGGTGGAAAGTTATAATAGTAAATCAATATGCATGGATTGCTGGTTTAAAGTTTTAATAGTAAATTAATATGGACCGTGGCTTTAAGTTTTAATAGTAAATCAATATGGACAGTCCGTTTAAAAGTAAATTAATCTGGGCCATTCATGAATTAGTTACTATTCAGTCCTTTTTTCTTATTAAATATCAATATTTTCACCCGGGGTACTATTCACGGGTTACTATTCACTCGGTTACTATTCACTCTAATATTATTCACCCGGAATTTTGGATACTTTTCATACCGAGTTACTATTCACGGGTTACTATTCACTCGAGTACTATTCACTCGGGTATTAATCACTCGGATATTCGGGGCATTTTTTATGACGGGGTACTATTCCCAAAATACTATTCACGGGGTACTATTCACGATAAAAATTGATTTCTTTTCTGTCCAAGATTATTTTTGATACATGAATATTATTCTTGAATTTTACTCTAAAAAGCAGTATCATGTTGACAATATGGATATTTTTAAGCTCTGAATAAATTTAAAGTCTTTAATATTTATCCTTGATCTCGTTTGATTGAATTCTTCTATCATTGTCATCATCCTCATGCTTATATTGTGATAAAAGTCATCTGTGGTTTACGTGCATAGATGTACTATTGATTGGTATGGTTATGACCAGGGATTATTCGGTATAATCATGACCGTAATGTTACAAATGATGTAGTAAAAGTCATCATTGGCCCGAAGTGCATTGATGGACAGTTGTTGATTTGATCATGACCATTGATGATTACATGAATATCTTTGCCTCGTAGTGCAGAGATGATTCGATGATGTGGTTTATTTAGTAAGCTGAGTCTTAGCGATAAAGTTGATGAAAATTTTTTTAAATAATAGAAGATAGTAAATATCATGCTCTACTTGACTCTTCTAATGGATTGCTTGTTCCGCTGCAGTTAAACTTGATGTTTATTGTATTTTATCAGTTTAACACTATTGAAGGCTAACGATAATTTATTCTGCATTATCTTAGTCATAATATTTCTTACTGGACTAGTTGAGCTCACATTTTTGCTTTCATTGTTCTCTTCAGGAAATAAGAATATAGCTGAGACTAGTCAGGGAACAGAGTGATGGTAATAACAAATAATTATTATTTTAAAAATAATATTTTATTTTAAATATAAAAATATTAATTATTTTAAAAAGAATGTTTTATTTTAAAATATTAAAAATAATTATTATTTTCAAATTATTTTAAGAAAATATTTTATTTTAAAATATTAAATTAAATTATTATATTAAAAAAATTGTAAAAATATTTTCTTTTAAAATATTAAAAATAATAATTATTTTTAAAAATATTTTATTTTAAAATATTAAATATAATTATTATTTTGAAATTATTTTAAAAATAATATTTTCTTTTAAAATATTAAAAATAACTATTTTTAAATTAATTATTTTATTTTAAAATATTAAAAATTGGGTTTGGATCAAACTGGGTTGAGTTAAGTCAAAATTTGGTCAGGTTGGGTCAAATCCGGTAGGAGCGGAAAAATCAAAAGACCTAATTGACTAAAAATGAACTTTAAAGACCAAGGGACATGAGAAGTGTCATTCAGCCTAACAAAAACCTTCATGTAGGGAAAAAAACTTCTACTAGGAAAAATATATCTAGAAGAAAAAGATTATCGTTGATTTACCAGATGAAATTTTATAACCATGTTGCCTGAATATTCTGAAGCTAACTGCAGTATTAAGCAGATCATTGTCTTTAACGTCTTCAGCGTTAGCATGGACAAGAAACAGATTCTCCAGTTGATCTTCAATCTCCTTATGAAAGTGATACGATAGGCCTAAGCGTTCAATTGTGTTAATGAAATCCATTTTTTCTGCAGGTTTAGTTCCAGATGCCACTAACAAGGTTTTCACTTCATCTTTCAATATATCAATTTCTTTGGTATATATTTCCCATTCCCGCAGTACATCATAAAGGACAAATTTATATGTATAAGAAAAAAACGTTTCATAGCACAGTGGCTATTAATGCTTATATACCAAGCCCATCATGACTCAATGGTAAAAAATTATCCATAAGATTTTGGGTGCATAAGGTCTTGAGAATGTTAAATTTCAGTCGAATATAAAAAAAAGAAAAAAAAATGCTTATATGGCCATTAGATATTGCACCAATCTGGCGCCTGATGGTTAGGCTTTTGCAATGAACGATGCAAGATCTGTTCCGTAGCTCATAGTGGCCTCAATGTTACGGATGACTCTGTGTTCTTTTTTTCTTTTTTTTTTTGTATTTGTATAATTCTGACTACTACATCTTGCAATGAACTTGAAATGAACTATTTTGTTCACATGAATCCTACATTGGATAAATTCAAGATTGTAGATGTGTTAATAAGTATAGTAGAGTCTTAACCTAATAGGTTAACCTTTTAGGTAAGAAGGTGGTCCAACATGCTTATTGGGTTAATCTATACAAGTGCGCTGCAGTGGTGATGAATTGATGTGGAATTGATCGTACAATTCCGCTGCATGGTCTATATAACACGTACAGTAGCCACAATGTTGAGGACGTTTTTTTTAAATTATGATCATCAAATCTCGCAATGAATTATGATCATCAAATCTCGCAATGAATGACATAAGATCTGGTAATAATTATATAAACTCTCGTAGCCACCATTAATTTGCTATGTATTAGATCTATATGTATGTATGTATGTATTTATGTATGTATATCAAAATATTAAACCAAAACTTTGGAATGACAAATAGTTGTTCATGTGATCTTTCTATATACAATATTATATATTATATCTCACACACACAAACACGCACAATATTTTTGTGCAGAGAGATTACACACCATGCATGAAGATGTAATGGTACCTGATCATCTATAGAGAATGAAGAGAAACGATCACCCCACATGCTCGGGGTGAAGTGTGGTTTAGGTCGAACAACCTCCGGAATGGGAACGGAATTTACTAATGAGGTTACGGCCATGGAGAAGATATTCAATTAAGTTCTTATCAATTATATAGTCTATGATACATTGAAGATCAGATGCAAGCTAGGTATTTATAGAAGGAAAAAATCTTTGTGAAGCCTCACCTTGTTGCTCCGTCTACAAGCCTTAATTAGAACTTAATTGTTATTCGATGATACAAACCTTAACCCCTTTGACCCATTTTAAAAAGTTAGCTACCCAATGAGAGAGACTAAGGGGTTGTTTGATAAAAACTGAATGAATCTGAATCTGAATATGAATGAGTTGAATCTGAATTGAATCTAAATCTGAATGAAAAAAGTTGTTTGATAATTGACATGTTTGAAACATCTGAATAACAAAACTTTATTATTTTACCCATCTCAAAAAATTCAAAATTATTATAAATTTATTTAATATTACTTAATATAATAGTTAATATATTTTTTTTAATTTTTTAAATTTTTTTTATTTCATTCAGCTGCTCATTCAGCTAAAAAAATCCGACTTAGTCATTCAGCTCGTCCATCTTACCGATTCAGCCATTCAGACAAAAACAAACGCACTGATCGATTCAGCTATTCAGATTCAGCTCCATTCAGCTCTAAACAAACACCCCCTAAGCCTTATATCAACCAGAGCCGGCCTTAGCCAAGGACAACCAAAACAACAACCGGGGGCCCAAATTTTTTTATAAGCTTATTTGTATATACGTGTATAAAAAAAATAAAAAATAAAACAAAAGAAGTTACCACCTGCACCTGTTAATGAAAATGGAAGTCAATCAATCCAATCAATCTTTATATACTCAATCTCAAGAAGAAACGTACTGAGTAAGGAAGTCTCATATTAATTACTACCTCCGTTCCTAAAAGATTGTTGTTTAAAGTCCAAGTAAAATTTGTTTGAAATTACATCACTACCCCTTTATGAGAAGTTGAAAACTATTAATAAAAGGGGGAGAATTTCTTGGGACAATGAGAGAAGGTAGGAGTAATTTAAGAAAGTAAATAATTTATTCTTCTAGAAAGTTATAAACAACAAACTTTTTTGAACAAATTTTTTCTTCTAAAACGACAATCTTTTAGGAACGGAGGGAATATAAAATATAATATAAAATAAATCAATAAATATGGGGCAACTTCTTTAAATGATGTTTTGTGGTTCAAATTTCATTGCTATTTTTATTTTATAGGTACATGTGATGATTCTTTGCTTCGATTAATTGTGGAGGATGAAAAAAAGATTTATCAAATCAAGAAATGCTTATGGAGATTCGGGAGGAAGCATGTAGACTCAAATATGTAGTTTTCGTTTTTTAATGCGATGTTTACAATTATGGGTACTTTTTTTCTTTCGTTTGGGGTTTTGTGCATTGGGTTTTTCCCAACTAAAGTTTTAATGAGGCCCCAAAGTGTTCTTCCTTATATTTTATAAATTCTTATAATTTTAATAAAATTAATTAGTTAATAATTTATTTATTTAATTTATATAAAGGGGCACACTTGAGAAAATTTTCTCTAAGCCTTTAAAAAATTCAAGACCGGCTCTAATATCAACCCATATCAAATTTTATTTGTAACTAATATAAAATTATTCTTTAAGATCTAGTATGGAGTTGGGATCATTTAACATCAGAAGGGGGCCGAGTCAAAAATGCACACCTGCATATATAAATTAAGAGGAAGTCTCAAACTTATCAGAGAGCCGAGTCAAAAATGTATACCTGCATAAATTAAGAGGAAGTCACAAACTTACTTTTCTAAGACGGCATAATAGAACAAGTAATTTATTATTAATCAATTATAAAATTACAGTACATCACCACTAATATATAGACATGATTATGAGATGTTATATGTGAATACAAAAACTAACAATAGTTATGCTATAATTATTCAACTAATCTTATCCTAACAAAATGGTAAACATAATACCCCCTCTGTTTCTTAATATAAGTCGTTTTAGAAAAATATTTTTGTTCCTTAATATAAGTCGTTTGAGAATTTCAAATAAACATTAATTGCTTAGTTTCCAATATTATCCCAAGTATTAAATGTAACTTTAGTTCTCACACTATTTTTTTTCCAATAAATAACAATCTCATATTCCAATACAAGAGCAATATAGACAATAGATATTATAGTTAATGTTATACAATCATTACCTTAATACTTGTGTACAACCCTAAAACGACATATATTAAGAAACGGAGGGAGTAATATCTAAATACAATATTTGTGATCATTTCCTAATACACCTTGTAAAATATTTACTACTCTCTCCGTCCCTATTTAAATGTTTTAGAGATGGACATAAGAATTAAGATAATGATTGGAAAATATTAAATATAGTACTCAATTATCTATAATACCCTTAAATCATTAATTTATCATACCACAAGAGTTTAAAGTACCAAAAAAATAGGTAGAGTAATGAGGGTTAATTTTGAAAAAATTATCATTAATTCTTCTAAATTTAAACAAACGTCAATTAATTAGGGACAAATAAAAAATTATAAAATATCATTTAAATAGGGACGGAAGGAGTAATACTTAGTAAGTTAGTAGGTAACTTTTGTCATAATTAATACTCCCTCCGTTCCTAAAAGATTGTCGTTTTAGAAGAATTTTTTTTTTCAAAATATTTGTCGTTTACAACTTTTGAGTAGAATAAATTATTTATTTTCCTATATTACCCATACTTTTTCTCATTGTCTCAAGAAATTATCTCTCTTGTATTAATAGTTTTCAACTTCCCATAAATAGGTAGTGATGAAATTTTAAACAAATTTTACTTGGTAAATAATACTTTTTTAATCTATGTGCCAAAATCTTAAACGACAATCTTCTAGAAACGAAGATACTACTCGGTAGGTGGAGTAACTTAGTAGGTAACTTTTGTCATAATCGGAAAGTGAAGCATCATTAAAGTTGTCATAATTGAAATAAGGATTAACAACAATACAAGATTCTGGCTCAAACAACGCATGGGAATCATTTACATTAGATGATTTAAAATTAGCGTTGACCCACCTCTTTGAAGTTGAATCAGCCATGAGGAGAGGATGCTATGTACATTACTCAACCAAAAAATAGATAATAAAGGGTGCAAAACTCCTGCTTCGTTTACAAGAGAAGCTAGTGGCTGTATATGCGCGGAGGCTGCGCGCATGATTATAAAAGCGAGAGAACGGCCACAAAGAGGCCAACTGAGATAGTTACATAATTCAATGGCAAAGATGAGTTACCCACGACGTAAAGGCAGCAGCCAGAGAACAACTGTTGTGCAGAATCTACGGGTTTATGAAATACGACAACACAATTGATGTTCTTGTGCTAAAGATATTGGTGAGAGGTGATTTATAACTGGACAGAAAAAAATGTTTAAGAACATGCTATTATATATAATAAAAATAATTAATCAATTAGGTACTTACATGAATTGAGAGAAGTCATATTATATGTATCACACCTTCCGTTACGCTTAAGAGTGAAAATCTTCAATTGCCTCCAATACGTACGCTTAAGAGTGAAAATCTTCAATTGCCTCCAATACGTACATACCTTGATGTATCCAGATGTAGATTTCTTTTCGTCTTTACACTTAGCAAAATCAGAATCAGAATAACCAACAATTTTAAGGTTATCTGTTTTTTTGAATGGAAGCATAAAATTCTTAGTACCCTGTAAGTAGCGTAAAAAAATTTTGGCTGCTTTCTAATGATCCAAACCTGGATTTGAGTGGTAACGCCCAAGCATATCAGTTACATACGCTATATCTGGACGTGTACAAACTCGAGCGTACATAAGATTCCCAACCACAGAAGCATAGGAAATAAGATTAATTTGATTACGTTCAAGTTTATTCTTAGGACATTGATACGAGGCAAATTTGTCACCCTTAACAACAGGGGCGACAGTAAGGAAGTAATTTTACATGGTGTATTTGTTAATAACTTTGTCAATATAAGCTCTTTGGGACAATCCTAATATCATGCGAGACCTATCTCGATGAATTTCAATATCTATAACATAAGAGGCTTTAGCGAGATCCTTCGTCTAAAATGTTTTAGAAAGAAAATGTTTGGTCACATGCAACATGTTTAAGTTATTACTTGTAAGTAGTATATTATCAACATACAAATAAGAATAACAAATTTACTCACACAGACATTCAAGTATATGCATTGATCCACTATATTTTTCTTATAATCAAAATTACTCATCACTTCGTGAAACTTAAGATATCATTGTTGTTATATATATATATATATATATATATATATATATATATATATAACAAAACTGAGATAACTTTCTACCGATAATTTTGAAAAATGGGTAAGTAGGGGTCCATATAATAAGTAAAATTTACAACAAATACTTCATAAAATACCCCTCTATTTATCTCAATTCACTTGGTTTCACTAAACACATTTTTAATAACATTTATTCATTATTATTATAACTCGCAATATTAATTAACAACCAGATCATTCCCAGAAAAATAGGACTTTTTTCGATAAGGACTTTTTCTTATTGGCGCGCAATTAGGTGACCAAACTCATTTCCTCGACAGAACTTTCTAGATATTGTCAATAATGTAAATAATAATATGAATAACTTTTTCATCTTCATTACTGATTTAATAATATAAAATATTGTGCAGATAATACTGTGACAATAATTGAATCAATAATATGAGATATTATGCAATAGCTACTGTTGTAATAATTGAGTATAACTGAGTGACTGCAGCAGATATTGTGCAATATCGTGTGCTACTGTGTAACCACGCGTATTACTGTACTTTTACCACAGGGTATTTCAACAGTTTAACGGTAAAAGTCTTGCCGTTATTTTTATAAAAAAGTTATTTCTGTCGCTTTCTAAATCTGGCAGTTATTCCGTTGTGGGGTCCACCAATGATTGTGTTGTCGTACGGATATTTCTCGACAAAAAGAATATTTTATGACAACTTGTTTACTTTGTAAAATTTTCACATATCACCCTTAACTTTAACCTTTTATCAATTTAACCATTTACTAAATAGAATAATAATTATAAAAAAATTGAATATTTTCATTTCATAAAATTCGGGGTCTTACAGCCTTCGCTCCTCCGGTACGATATTATTATTGTACATCTTCACTGATTCATCTAATTCACTAATTCTCCTGGGTCTATTTCTCTTGCTTGGAATAAACCATTCATTCTCCTGATTCTATTTCTCTTGCTAATCGATTGGGTCATTGATTCTCCTGGGTCTATTTTTCTTACAGTTTTGTTGGGTTTATTTCTCTTGCTTGGAATAAACGGCCAAGTCCGACTCCGATTCAGATCAAATTCCTGGGTTTATTTCTTCATAGTTCTTACTGTTTCCTTATGGTGTTAATTGAGTTTTGACTTGCTATTTTTGTTTGGGTTTTTGATTCCCTTATTTTTTTTCCTTCTCTCTGGTTTAGGCACATAACTATATATACTCTGGCTCTCCATCAATGGCACTTATTGAAGCTTCTTGGTTTGTTATGAAGTCTCGTCTAGTCTAATTTAAGAACTAGTAATTTTTTGTTTATAGTTTTAGCAGTAGAGAAATTAAATAATTATATAGATTGATCAATTTGTAATTTTTTTGGATTGCATCAACTCTTCATTTTTGTGTTTATATAGACAATGCTAAAGTTTCTTCTTTTTTCTAAAAAAAAATAAAAAATAAAAAATTCTTCATATCTTTGTGTTCTTCCCACATAATTTCGATTATTAACCGATTCGATTAACTTATAATTCAGGTTGTTGTTCGGATACTTAAAAAAGGATAATTTCGATTTTCAGTTATAACCGAATAGCTTATTTGGTTCGGTTATAACCGAATGGTTAGCCCTACCCTTAAATACAAGGTAGAAAATTTTTTAGGACAATGAGAGAACTTAGGGGTGACATATGAAAGTAAATAATTTATTATCTTAGAAAAATATAAACGATAAATAAATTAGAACAAATTTTTTCTTTTAAAAAGTCAATTATTTATGGAATGGATGTAGTATTATCTTTGTTGTTTTCAAAATTTGAACGAACTTATATCAATTTGAGTATTAGGATTTCACGAATTGACTTTAAAAAGTTAAAATGTATAATCTAATTTTGGAATGAGTGTAGTATTAAATTCTTTAACGTTCATATTATATACTACCTTGGTCATTATAATACTCTTTGTCTCTCCATTTCTCGTTTAACGGCTTGGCCTAATTCTTCTCACTTGTTCGACTTTAGAGAAAATTCGATGTTGTATTTTTTATTTATAATTTCAAAAAATTAGCAATTATTTTGTGATTTTTTGTAATTGCTTGTGGATTTTTATAACTAATAAAAATAATATTATCATACAACAATTTTAAGTAATAAAGTCTCGAAAAATGTTACTAAAAAAATATTTGGGCATTTTTTTTGTAATTTATTTTACTATATTTTTAATTTTTTGCGAGAATTTGTTTATTTCAAATTTGATCCCTCGACTTAAGAGGCTGGATGTGACGCCCCCAAAATAGGTTCATTCCACCCAACCCATTCTAAGTCGCTAAATATATGGTACAGAAAATAACTACAACTTTATTATTACAATTGTCGTGCAAAATACGACAACACATATACTATGAGTTTAAATACAAATATTATCATCTAGACAATATTCAAACTCAAATGGAGTCCTCATTACAATTATTGATACACTATTTTATAAAATAGTGAGGACTACTAAGACAACTGTTTTGAATCATCACTCCACACCCCGACTAGTTCCCGCTATATTCTCGCCTCCTTAGAAGAAAAATGGAACAAAAAGGAAAATGGTGAGCTCAACTAGCCCAGTAAAAAATATTATGACTAAGATAATATACAACAAATTATCCTTAGTCTTCAACAGGAAAAAATCTGATAGAATACAATAGACAACAAATTTTAGATTAACAATTGCAGCGGAAACAACAATTCATTAGAAGAGTTAAGTAGAGAATGAAATCTACTATCATCTATGAATTTAAAAGTTTATCATCAATATTTTATCCTTGTAACATCAATAATCAAATATTCATCTTTGCACTACGGGCCGAAGATATTCATTTGTATCACCAGTTGGTCATGTTCATCTAAACACCTGTTCATATTTGCACTACGGGCCAAAGATATTCATCAAATAATCATTCATCTTTGTACTACAGGCCAAAGATATTCAGTAATATCATCATTTAGAACTGAGGATGATGAAAAATATTTTTTTAAAAAATGAATCCAGTGAGACAAAAGAATAAATATTAGGGATTCGTACTTCGGTTTATCCATGTTCAAAAATACTCCAAAATAAATCATTGTGGAGTAAAATTCAAGAATGAAGATCAAAATATAGATACAATCAAAGATAGGAACCATAACAGACAATCTTGGACACAAAAAAGAAAATTTAATTTTTCTGTGAATAGTGTCGTATTCGTGAATAGTGCCGTATACGTGAATAGTAACTCCAACACTAAAAGGTAGAAATTCTACAAGAAAAGTTATCATGCTTCGTGAATAGTACTCGTGAATAGTAACTCATGAATAATAACTCGTGAATAGTAACTCGTGAATAGTAACCCCGACATGAAAAGATAAGAATTTTACAAGAAAAATCTTACCAATATTTCGGTATAATGATATTGAAAGAAATAATATCATTTATAAAAAAAATAACATCCCTTACCTCAAAAAGACAGTACTTCTGACTGGAATACTGGATATAGTGCTGAAGAAACTTGCACCGTATAGCAATACTCAAAGTATCTAAATACTCACAAAAATACGCTCGATAATATAGAGAGAGAAAACTTTAGTTTCTGGTGTGATTTTCAATTCTAACCTAAGCACCCTATTTATAGAAAAATGCTTAGAACATCAAAGTAGAAAATTTAATAAAATATTATTATATTATAAAATTTTCACGCCCACCTCTTGACATCAGAAATTAGCATGTTTAAAACACTTGTGGGGCCCACCAAATCAATAAAAACATTTTTCTTAAAAAATTAACTAAAACTTTAAAAATCAATTATTCAGGAACTTCAATAATTCATAATAAATAACCCTTTTATCAGAAAAATTTAAATCTTATGTCCATTCGATAGGAAATTAAAATTTTTACAACTTTATAAGTTTAAGTTTTCCCAAATTCCAAACAAAAATTGACCGAAATTTACATACGGGCGATTTTACAGGCTATAATCAAATTTCAGTCAAGAAATGGGGTCCACAAACATAAAAAATATGTTTTAAATATTTTTAATAACAAAAATACTTTTCCTCCTCATTTATTCATATATCTCACATTCATTGTAAAAATATCACCATTATTATATTATTAAAATATAATAAAATATTTAAATAAATTACTTTATCAGAAAAGATAAAATATCAATTTTCAACAATTGTCACTTTTCTAAAAATTCCTCCATTTATATCCACATAAATTAATATTTTTCTTATCATATAAATCAATAATTAATTATTCACAAATAATATTACAGAATCACAATACTGACAACCAGGCCGTTCCCAAGAAAGAGGGGGCTTTCCAATAAGAATTTCTCCTTACTGGCGCGCAATTAGGTGACCAAACCTCTCCTTAGACAAAACTTTCTAGATATTACCAATAATGCTATCTAATAATATTATTCAAATAATATGAATTTTTGATCTGTTAATGGAAAATACTGTGTAGTGATAATTATTGAAACAACAATAATATAAAATATCAACGTAGCAATTATTGAATCAATAAAATAAAATATTGAACAGTAATTACTGTAACAATTATTGAGTAGTGCCTTCTTACGTAAGAATCAATAATTGGTGCAATACCGTGTGCTATTGTGCAACACCACGTATTATTGTGTTTTAACCACCGGGTATTTCAACAGTGTTAACGGTAACAACTACGCCGTTATTTATAAAAAACTTATACTTGTCGTTTTCTTCATCCAATCGCTTTTCGTTATGGGGACCACACAAGGCTGCGTCGTCGTACGAATATTCCCCAACAGTAAGAATATTCCACGACCAAACGAATATTTTTCGACAACAAGAATATTTTATAACCACTTGTTTATTTAAGATATTTGCGTATTTTACCCATAACTTATCACATTAATCAAATCAACCCTTACTATTTCAAAATAATAAATAAAGGAAATTCAATTTCATTTATAAAAAGTTGGGTCTTACACTGGATCCGCCCTTGACGGGTTCGTGTCATAAATACAATCTTAAATATGTAAAAAATTTCGACAAATACACGATTCATAAATGAGTTCGTATTATAAACACATGTATACACGAATTTCGATACGACACGAATTAGCTTAATACGACACGATTGGCATCCATACATTTACATAATGCTTGGGCCAAGATAAAGGCTGTTTCACCTCAGCCCGATTGAAATGTAGTATAAAAATGGGTTCTTTACAGAAATATACAACAATTAGAAAGTAATTACACAATTAGTGTATCAAAAAATAATTATAAAAATAATACACTTCCCCATATTTATTTACAATATTAGTGCAATTAGGATTCTTTAATTTAGGAAATTAGTATATGATTCAATTCATAATAATAATGAAACATAAAATCAAGGAGAAATAACTGTCATAATTAATAATTCAAATTCAAATATCTTGGATCTAACAACAAAAACAAATTCAAATTTAAAAATAATTGCATACTAATAATTCCCAACAAGAACAGAGTTACCAAACAAATCGAAACAAAACAAAGAGGAAATTATGAACAACCAAAATAAATCGAAAAAGAAAAAGTCGGAGTTACCAAACCAGCAAGAACAGATCCAAAACGAATTTGGAGTAGCCGAACAAAGAGGAAATCACAAACAAATTTTTTTTTTATGAATATTTGGTTACCCACAAAAACTAAAATGGTTACCTGTGTATGAAGGTTTGGCTATCAACTGCACCATATTCAAAATAATTTTATTTTTAAAAGGTTATTTATAATAACTAATAGCTACATAAATGGAAACTTAGACATGGCATTTCAGATACCATCTGCACGTAACACTTAGAAACTGTTCTTAAATTTTTTTATAATTAATTGGTAACCCAATAAAACTGAATAGTTACCTTTTTATGAAGGTTTGACTACCAACTTATAAATAACATTTTAAAAATAAAATTATTATGAATATGGTGCAGTTGGTAACCAAACCTTCGTACAAAGGTAACAATTTTAATTTTTGTAAGTAACCAAATACTCATAAAAAATAAACCGCGCCTTTGCCACAAAATCGTTTTCTGCGCAAGCCTCTTACCAACTCGTTTGCTGTGTGCCTCCCACCAACTCGTTCGCTCGCTGCGCGCCTTCGTCCAAATCGTTCTCTGCGCTTCTGAGCAAATCTTTATGACATCCATTTTTCTGTAAACCAAATCGTTGTTGGGTGATAACCAAATAGCTCTGACCTCCGTCTTCTGTCATAATATCTCTAGTTCATGCCAAATCCATTATGTTGCAATATTGATGTGTGTATGTTAATTTTGAGTAAACTTGAAAAAGTGTATTGAACAAGAACCAAATCCATATCCCTAGAAGATGCAATAGTTTATGTTGATGGCATAAACAAGACATACAACGAACAACTACCTCTAACTCTTCAAAATCTGCTATTTTCTGTAAAGGTAGTAGGTGCACATCTTGTTTTTTTATTACTATCGACTGCTTATATATATATATATATATATATATATATATATATATATATATATATATATATAGAAAGAAAGAAAGAATACGTTGAATGAAGAAGAAGGGTGATGACTAACTAATGCAGTTGTTCTAGATGAGGAGAGAGAGAAGAAGCCATGTGGATAACTAATCCCTAAATTAAGGAATCTTAATTGCATTCTAATTCCCTAAATTAAGGAATCCTAATTGCACTAATATTATAAATAATTATGAAATTATATTAATTGTGTAAATATTTTATGAGTACACTATTGTTGTAATTATTTTTAAAAATATAATAGAATATGTAATTCATCCTATAAAAATACCTAAGCGTAACCTGTTGGTGTTTATAGCAAATAGGCTCAAACTCAGCCAAATAAGCCCATAAACACATGCAAAACTATTCAAAGTTTGAATCGACTCTTAGATTCAAATTTAAAAATAAAAAACAAATAATTCGTTTTAAGCTCAGTCATTTATTTATTTTTAATTTTTTTAGAACCTATAATATTGCAAATATTATAAAATAATAAATATAGGGGTATATTTCAATCTTAAGGGCCTAAAGGAGATTTTGGAGAAAAGAAGAATAAGGAAATTAGGGGGAACCTAAAGGAAACTTACCTTTAATATCTGAAGCACATGCAGAAATCCGACTTCTTGCTGGTGATGGTAGACTCGAATATGTGATCTTGCACAGTAAATAGAGAATATTGACTTTTTAAATATAAAATTATTATTGACTTTTTGAAATCACCTTAAGACATTTTTAAGTTCAAAATTGTAGGAATTCTAGTAGTTTTAACCAATACAATGATGATTATTGTAAACTATATAAAAGTACTACTCATTATAAAATATATTTTTTCATAATTTTTAATAAATTTTCTCAATTTCGAGTTTGAAAATATTTCTAATTGATTTAAAAAAATTAATAATAATCTTATAATTTAGATAAGATGGAATATTTCGATGGGTTCTACTATCTTGATTTATTGACAAGAAATCTTGAAAGGATGACTTGAAGGGATTTTGACGATTTCAGGACTGAAGCAATAACTTGGAGATCATTTCGTATTTCATATATTTTGAGGCACTTGGTGGTGTTATAAATTTGGTTGAATTGTTTTTGTTTACTTAAATATTGTTACTATGAGCTATATAGGTTTCCCATTGCACTTCGGTCCAACTAAAGTGGTCACATTGAGAAATTAATAACGTGAGCAACACAAATAACAAATTAACAGTGAAGTGACAAATTCATATATTGTTAATCTATATATATATATACAGAGAGAGAGAGAGAGAGGTTGTTAAGCATGTTGAATTAATTATACAGGAACGTGTTATTGCATAGAATAGAATAAAATAAATAATCATAATAACATTAAGTACTTACATGAATTGAGAGAAGACCACTTGTGTGTATCACGTTTCCGCTGCGCTTAAGGGTGAAGGTCTTCAATTGCCTCTCTCAATCTGAGGATGGATGTATAGGTGTATATAAAAAATTCTTGAGACGACAATTGGGACCAAACCCTAATTATTTTATTTATAGAATAGCTAAGGGTCAAAATCCTCCATCAAGATTATGAAACCCTAGGGCCCATTATGTCAAGTACTATTAGGAATATTATTTATAGCCACATAATTAATTACCAAACCCATAAATAAAGTGATTAAATTAATACAATATGTAAACTCAATAATTACATAAATAGTAGAGGCCACATAAAGGAATAAAATATTTCAACATTCTCCCACTTGGCCAAAATACTATTTATATGCAAAACATAACGCTTACAATCATTAATTTGGCCAAATATTAATTTAATATCTATATCTTGTTCAAATAAAAACACTAATGCGAATTAATACAATCTTTGTGTCATTATTAACATAAGATTTTCATTAGTTACACAATTAATACTTTTATTAAAATAAAAATTAACATTAAGCATAATAGGTATGAATAGAGTTTACATAAGTGGTAATAGATTAAACTCATTCATATGGTTCAAAACATTACCGTACCGTTTGCTCACAAATTCTCAAGTGTTCACAATAAAGAGAATAACAAACCATAAACATATTGTGAAGTTCAAAACAACGAGCTCAAAATTGTTGTCTTACATCAAAATAACTTACTAATTAAGACTACCAGTTAAACCCATGCCGGCAACATGCTCTAAAAAGAGCTTGGACGGTAAGCCTTTCGTAAGTGGATCCGCTAACATATCATGCGTACTAATATACATAATAACAACATTTTGATCTTCAACTCTTTCCTTGACAAATAAGTACTTAGTGTCGAGGTATAGTCCAGCACCACTCGAAATGGTGATGTTGGACAAACTAACATTAGAATTATTATCACAAAATACTTTCAATGGCCTTGAAATGGAATCTACAACCTTAAGTCCTGAAATAAGATTCCTTAATAATATGGCGTGATAAGTAGCATGATAACAAGCCACATATTCTGCCATCATCGTGGAAGTGGTAGTTAACTCCAGCTTATGAGTTCTCCACGAAATAGGGCCTCCTGAAAGCGCAAAGATGTACCCTGATGTAGATTTCTTTTCGTCTTTACAGTTAGCAAATTCAAAATCAGAATAACCAACAACTTCAAGGTTATCTATTTTTCTAAATGTAAGCATAATATCCTTAGTACCCTGTAAGTAGCGTAAAACCTTTTCGGCTGCTTTCTAATGATCCAAACCTAGATTTAACTGGTAACGTCCAAGCATGCCAGTTACATACGCTATATCTGGACGTGTAGGAACTTGAGCATACATAAGACTCCCAACCACATAAGTATAGGAAATAAGATTCATTTGATCACGTTTAAGGTGATTCTTAGGACATTGATATGAGCCAAATTTGTCACCCTTAACAATAGGGGCGACAGTAGGGGAGCAATTTTGCATGTTGTATTTGTTAAAAACTTTATCAATATAAGCTTTTGGGACAATCCTAATATCCCGCAAGATCTATCTCAATGAATTTCAATACCCATAACATAAGAGGTTTCACCGAGATCCTTCATATCAAAATTTCCAGAAAGGCAACGTTTGGTCTTATGCAACATGTCTAAGTTATTACTTGCAAATAGTATATCATCAACATACAAAACAAGAATAACAAATTTACTCCCACTGGCCTTCAAGTATATACATTGATCCAATATATTTTTTTTTCTTCGTAAAATTAAAATTACTCATCATCTCGTGAAACTTAAGATACCATTGTCGAGAAGCCTATTTTAACCCATATATGGACTTCTTAAGTCTACATACCATATGTTCCTTGCCTTTAACCAAAAAAACTTCTGGTTGTGCTATATAGACATTCTCATGCAAGTTACCATTAAGGAATGCAGTTTTAACATCCATTTGATGTAACTCTAAATCATAATAAGCTACTAAAGCCATGACTATTCTAAATGAATCTTTCCTGGATACTGGAGAGAAAGTTTCATTATAATCCACACCTTCCTTTTGAGTGAAACCCTTAGCAACCAATCGAGTTTTATTCCTTTCAATGTTCCCTTTAGGATCTAATTTGGTCTTATAGACCCACTTACATCCAACAAGTTTAAAACCTTTTGGTAATTCCTCAAGATCCCAAACGTTATTAAGCTCCATTGATTTCAACTCATTATTCATGGCTTCAAGCCATTGAGTTGATTAAGCACTCGTAATGACCTCTTTATCGAGATAAGATCATTAATCTTACTTGAATCATAGTCAATCTCATTAGGATATGTTATAAAATCATTAAAATTAATAAGTTTTCTAGGTCTTTCGGACCTACGTAAAGGCCGGACAATTTCAGGAATATGATTTTCAATAATGTGAGGTTCAACATTAGGTGGTGGCTCAGCTATCTCAGGGGCATCATTCGCCTCAATAGGAGATTATTGTGCCTCATCGTCTTGAATTACAAGATTAGAAACATAAAACCTGTTTTCTTCGAGATCAAATTTTTTAGGCTCACCACTCCCACTTAAAGCACCATTCTCTAAAAACTCTGCATGCCTAGTCTCAATAATTCTAGTGGTATGCAAGGGACTACTAAAATCAAAAACCCTTAGATCTCTAAGGATATCCAATGAAATGACAACTAATAGTTTTAGAATCAAGTTTCTTTATTCGTGGATTAAAAATCTTAGCCTCGGCTGGACAGCCCCACACCCGTAAGTATTTTAAACTAGGTTTCCTACTTGTCCAAATTTCATAAGGAGTGCTAGGGACAGATTTGATAGGAACCCGGTTTAAAATATGAACAGTTGTCTTTAATGCCTTAGTCCACAAAAACACAGGTAAGCTAGAATAACATAACACACTACGTACCATATCCATAAGGGTACGATTTCGCCTCTCAGCTACACCATTCTACTGCGGTGTACCAGACATTGTATACTGAGTGACGATTCTATTTTCTTGACAAAATAAGACAAATAGGCCAGGACTATGACCTGTATCGGAGTGTTTACCATAATACTCTCCGCCTCTATTTGATCTCACTACTTTAATTTTTCGGTCAAGTTGATTTTCAACTTCAGCCTTGAAAACTTTAAACATATTTAGTGATTCAGATTTTTCATTAATTAGGTAGACATAAGTATAACGAGAATAATCATCAATGAACGTAATGAAAGATTTGTGTCCACCAATTTTTAGAGAAAATGATCCACATATATCAGTGTCAATCACCTCCAGAAGTGCACTACTTCTTGTTGCTCCTTTCTTATTACCTTTCACAAATTTTCCTTTTATACATTCAATACAATGGTCAAGATCAGAAAAATCTAGTGAATGAAGAATTTCATCCTTTACAAAGACGTTGCATTCTGTCTTTTGAAATATGGCCTAAGCATTGATGCCACAATTTTGAAGAATTTTCATTATCTAGTCTTCTCTTATTTCCACTTTTAGATGTACTTTCTGTAACATTCATTGTTAACAAGGATTCAGAAAAGACATTATCCAAATTTCTTATAGAGGTTTTCCTATAAAGATCCAGAACCAATAACATGAGAGTAATGATAAATAATTATTTTGTTATTCCCAAACTTAAATGAAAATTCATCAACGTCAAGTTTAGATATAGAAATTAAATTTCGTGTCATACTGGGAACATAAAGAGTATCATATAAATACAAGATGAAACCACCCTCCAAAACTAAAAGAAGAGTTCCTACAGCTTCAACTTGTATAGACTCTCCATTGCCAACTTTAATGGTTATTTCCCCCTTTTAGAATGTCTTATTTAAAAAGAGTCTATGTAATGAATTAGTAATGTGAACCATAGCACCAGTGTCAAGCCACCATGTATTAGAAGGAACATCAATTAGAAAGGATTCATAAGTTACATAATTGATGGACGGCATTCTCTTAATTTAGGGCATTCTTTCTGAATATGTCATTGCTTCTTACAGAAGTGACATTTAGGACATGTCTCAGAGTTGTTACCTGAATAATTTGCCTTATTTGTTTTTGGTAGAAATTGGTTTATCCTTATTATTAAAACCTTTGCCATTTTTATATATAAGCCTTCTTCTTATAGGATCCAGTGGTAGTCAAATGAGCAACATTAGGTTTTTTGACCTAAAGCCTTTCTTCATCTTGGACGCACATGGAGATTAACTTGCTCATCTTCCACTTTTCTTTCCGCGTGTTATAATTGATCTTAAATGGATCAAACTATGCAGGAAGAGAAGTCATAATGAAGTGAACAAGAAAACCCTCAAAAATCGCCATGTCCATACCCTTTAATTTAAAAATCATGTCGTTCATCATCATAATGTGCTCACGCACTCTACTAACCCCATCATACCTACTAGTAAGCGTTTTCAAAATAAGGGTACTTGCATGAGTTTTAGAAGAACCCTTAAATTGTTACTCAACTAAAGTTAAGTACTCTTTAACATTCTCCAAAGTCAGGAATGATTCCTCGAATGACTGTCATGATATAGTTTTTTATAATCGTAAGGGACATGCTGTTGGATCGCTCCCACTTTCATAAATAACCTTTTGCTCAACTGAGCTAGTAGTTGTAAGTGGAGCAGGATGATCCACTCGTAGTGCAAGTCCAAAACCATAATACCGAGAACAATTTTCACTTACACTTTTCAAGCAGTAAAATTAGTTTCATTCAAGGTTTAAATTTCAGATAGATACCCAGAAATACTAGTTGGAGTCAATGTCGAAACATAATCAAGCTCATAAACATGCTTACAAAAAATTAAAAGAAAACCGCAATGTACAATAATAATTAATAATTAATCATAATAAAAAACCAACTGTAGGGCAAGCAGTTAGTTATATAAAATCTATTTACAACACCCAAAAATAGATTTTAATGAGATGTTGATGCATAATTATTAATCTTTTGTTGGTCCAATTAATAATATACTAATAACATCCCCATAAAATAATGCACATCACATTTATCTACGCATCACCATTGGACAGAAAACGAAATAAAGATGTTACTTATGCAATAAAATTTCATTTAATAAATTCTAATTCTAATTTTCCGTTGGGTAAAATTAAAATATTCATTTATTAAATGTAATATTATGTGACTTTTCTTAATCTTTAATTGTTTCAATTAATAACTCTCTGTTGGGTTGATTATTAATTTTAACAATAAAAGAGTCACGTATACATGTAAATTATTATGATCAAACTGAATTTTTCTTTAAACATATTAATCAAGTTTGAAAATTAACATTATTTAAAATTTACATGTAACAACTTAAAAGCCCTAATAATATCTCACATCATGTTCAAAATTTAAAATTAAAATATATAATTATGAACATGAATTGATTATAAAATAATCACGTTAATTTTAACATGAATACATGAGGGCATAAGAATATCATAGTATTATCCAGACATAATAAATAATAAATTTAACATATAATAAATAATAAATTTAACATATAAAATATTGCATCTGCCCAGTAAATAAAAATGGATGCAATATCAGAAATATAAACAGTAGTTTTTTATGTGTGATATAAAACCAAGGATCTGTCAGAGACACCTTCTTTGACTTGCTAAAAGAATTCTCGTCCATTATATTTTAACGTTATATAACGTACTCCATCTAGACAGACATCATTATTTACCAATCTTTCCATAATTTTATAATTGAAATCTTTAAAATAGAAAAGAGCGAAAATACAACATGCGCCATCATCGTAATTCATAAAAAAAAAGAGAGAAAATTGGCAGAGTACTTGATAAATTCGCAAATACGACATGCGAAATCATAATCACAATAAACGAACGAAAATAGATTTTCATTATTTTTAGAAATTCCTTTTCATGAAACATATCCAATAAATAGGTTATGTGAAAATAAAATTTCTAGCACAACAACGTAGTTAATTTTATTTTATGCAATAACATAACCATGGCTTTGATACCAGATGTTGAATAAAATTATACAGGAACGTGTTATTGAATAGAATAAAATAAAATAAATAATCTTAATAACATTAAGTACTTACATGAATTGAGAAAAGACCACTTGTGTGTATCACGCTTCCGCTGCGCTTAAGGGTGAAGATCTTCAATTGCCTCTCTCAATCTGAGGATGGATGTATATGTGTGTATAAAAAACTTTTGAGACGACAATTGGGACCAAATCCTAATTGTTTTATTTATAGAATAACTAAGGGTCAAAATCCTCCATCAAGATTATGAAACCCTAGGGCCCATTATGCCAAGTACTATTAGAAATATTATTTATAGGCCACATAATTAATTACCAAACCCATAAATAAAGTGATTAAATTAATACAATACGTAAGTCCAATAATTACATAAATAGTAGAGGCCACATAAAGGAATAAAATATTCCAACAAAGCATTCCTCTTAACTGACATTACTCTTTAAGTGACATACCTAATTAAAGCTATCGCATTTTTCTTTCCCATTCAAAATCGTAATTTTCTCTTTTCAAAACAAAACAAATCCTATGAACATCACCCATTTCAGACCAAAATTGTATTTTTCTGGCTCCAAAACAAAAAAAATCATCAAACAATACAAATCTCCCTATTTCAAACCAAAATAAAACCAAGAATCACTCATTTTAAACCAAAATAAAACCCAGAAGAATACGAATCCCCCTATTTCAGATCCAAAGAAAATCGAATCCCCCTATTTTAGATTCAAGCAACCTAGCTTGAAAAATCCGAATCCTCCTCACGGAGAACAAGAATCAGCATTTACCTCGTTAATCTCGGCTTCAATTCAGTAAACCCTTCACTATTTTCCGCCATTAACTGTATTTTGTGAAGATTTCTAGTTTTATGTGAGCCCCTTTAAGTCTCTTTGCTATTTGGAGTTTTTTAGGGTGATTCTTTATTTATTTTTTATCTGAAATAGGGGGATAGTACTCTGATCTGAAAATGGTTTACAAAATTAGCTAAGCTGGTTATTAATGTTTCTCTTTTAATAAATGGAGGTGAGAGCTTGATTGGGTTGGGTTGTAGTTTGTCTTTCTTCTTTTTAGTCTTTATTATATTCTTGGTTAGGCCCTTTTTCTTTTTGTGTAAGTCTACAAGTTCACAACTTCGCATTATATATTTCTCTTCTTACACCAATCTCTGTTTAGTATTGTACTTTATGGACTAATTCACAAACTAATGCACATTTCTTAGTCAAAAGGTGTAATGAGTTTATTAAAATCTATTTTATTAGTTAAGATTTACATAAGAGCTAAAAAATAATGGCTTGTAAATGCATGTGATATTTAGCAAACGAACTCCCAGATAAAGTTGAATTCCATCAACAAAAAAAGTCATCACAATACTTTGAGCCAAACATGCTTCAGAACTACAGAGGTCAGGCTAAGTTTCCATTGAAGACAAAACTAAATAATATCCGAGCCAATGTTATAAAGATGTACAATGAAAGGCATATGACTGCGAGACGGATAATATTAAAATAAACTATCGCTTCAAACAAATGTGTTACATTACTATGATGTGTCATATAAACTTATTACTGCTTTCATTTTATTTTATTTTCCTGTTCTTTTCCTTTCAAAATTTATCACTTGCCTCGCATTCACACATCACAAACTGTAAAAGGTCTAAGCGAAGGAGTTAGTTTTATCTAAAATTTCTTAGTTAAGATTGATTTTCTCATTCAAAATTAAAATAATAAACTTGAATTATATTGGAGAAATTTCATAGTATGTGCATTAGTCCATTAACTACAGTACTAAACAGAGATTGGTGTAAGAAAATAAATATATAACGTGAAGTCGCGAACTTGTGAAGTTGCACAGAAAGTAAAAGGGACTAACCAAGAATATAATAAAGACTAGAAAGAAGAAATACAAACTACGACCAAACCCAATCAAGCTCTCACCTCCATTTATTAAAAGAGAAACATTAATCGCCAGCTTAACTAATTTTGTAACCCATTTTCAAATCAGGGTACTATCCCCCTATTTCAGACTAAAAAGAAATAAAGAATCACCTTGAAAAACCTCAAATAGCAAAGAGACTTAAAAGGGTAACATAAAACTTAAAAATCTTCATAAAATACACTTAATGGAAAAAAATAGTGAAGGGTTTACCGAATTGAAGCCGAGATCAAAGAGATAGACGTCGATTCTTGGTCTCCATAAGGGGGATTCAGATGAGCTAGGTTTCTTAAATTGAAATAGGGGGATTTGATTTTTTGGATCTAAAATAGGGGGATTCGTATTCTTCAGGGTTTTATTTTGGTCTGAAATGGGTGATTCTTGGGTTTGTTTTGGTTTGAAATAGGGGGATTCGTATAGTTTACCGATTTGTTTTGTTTTGGAGACAGAAAAATACGATTTTGGTTTGAAATGGGTGATGTTCAGAGGATTTGTTTTGTTTTGGAGAGAGAGAAAAATATGATAGCTTTAAATAGGTATGTCACTCAAGGAGTGTAAGACCCCAACTTTTATGAATAAAGAATTAATTTTTTCTAAATGTTACTTTGATTAATAAGGTGTTGATTTGATATAATATTATAGTTGTGGGTAATATTTATAAATTTTGCAAAGTAAGCAAGTTGTCATAAAATATTCGTTTGGTCGGGGAATATTCGTTTTATCAGAAAATATTCGTACGACGACACAATCATTGGTGGACCCCACAATTGAATTACTGTCGGAGTTAGAAAACGACAGAAATAACTTTTTATAAAAAAACGGCAAAAATTTTACTGTTAACTGTTGAAATACCCGGTGATAAAAGTACAATAATATGCGTAGTTGCATAGTAACACACGGTATTACACAATATCTTTGATTATTGATGCGTACGTGGGAAGTCACTCAGTTTTATTCAATTATTGCCATAATATATTGCTGTATAGTATCTCACATTATTGATTCAATTATTGTCACAATATTTTATATTATTAAATCGATAATTGAGACGACAAAGTTATTCATATTATTATTTGCATTATTGACGATGCCTAGAAAGTTCTGTCGAGAAAAGGGGTTTGGTCACCTAATTGCGCGCCAATAAGGAGAAGTCCTTATCGGAAAGCCCTCTTTTACCTGGGAATGATCTGGTTGTTAATATTGCAAGTTATAATAATGATGAATAAATGTTATTAAAAATGTGTTTTGAGAAGTCAAGTGATTTGAGATAAATCGAGGGGAATTTTATGAAGTATTTGTTGTAAGTTTGACGTATTATTTGGACTCCCACTTACCTATTTTTCAAAACTATCGGTAGAAAGTTATCTCATATATATATATATATATATATATATATATATATATATATATGTATTATATTATAAGTTTTATTTTTTATATAAAATAAAATATATTATATTTTATTATATGCATAGTACTGCATAGTGTTTGCATAGTAAAAGCAAAATTTTTCGTCAAAAATTTGTGAACTTCGCCCGTGATTCTTCCCCTACTGTGCGTCCAAATAGTATCCATCCATTCTCCTACAAATAAGATGTTTAGTTTAGAAATAAAAATCACACCAGAATCAGAGAATTCTTCTTCTATAATATTTGAGCGTATTTCTTTAGAGTTTAAGGAAGCTTTGAGTGTAAAAAATAGTGCAAGTTTTTTTTCAAGAATATCCCCGCTATACCAGTCGGAATACTCTCTTTTTAAGGTAAGGGGTATTATTTATTTTATATTCACTTACAATATTATTTTTCGTATTCGTAAGGAATTTTATTTCGTTCAATATTCGTAAGGAATATTATTTTCGTTCAACAATTGTAAGGGATATTATTTTTGTTCAATATTCGTAAGAAATAATATTTTCTTCCATACTCTGTAGTATATAAGTAATATTATTTCGTTTCAGATTCTGAATTCTACACTCATTTTGTTAAGTATTGCTTCTATACTCCTTAAAATTAGTAGAATATCCTTAAAATTTGCGCTTCATCTAGTATCTTTTCACAATAATATTTTTCTGAACATTCTTGTTAAATTTTAATTTTTTCATGTCGGAGTACTATTCATGGGTACTATTCATTTATACGACACTATTCATACGTACGATACTATTCATACGTACGATACTATTCACAAAGTACTATTCACTCGGGTACTATTCACCCGGAGTACTATTCATGATAAAAATTAATTTTTTTTTCTGTCCAAATTATTTTGATACATGAATATGATTCTTGAATTTTACTCCACAAAACAGTTATCATGTTGATAATTTGAACATTCTTGAACTCTGGATAAATTGAATTATAATTCTTTAAAATTTATCCTTGCTTTCACTTAATTGAATTCTTATATCATTGTCATCATCCTCATATTTATATTGTGATAAAAGTCATCGTTGGGTCGTAGTGCATAGATGGACTGTTGATTGGTATGATTATGACTATGTATCGGTATAATCATGACATCTAATGTTACAAATGATGTGGTAAAAGTCCTCATTGGCCCGTAGTGCATTGATTGACAGTTGTTGGTATGATCATGACCATGGGTTCTCTTCGACCAAGGGTGCAAAGATGAATTATTATTTGGCATGATCATGACCACTGGTGATACTAACAAATATCCTTGGCCCGTAGTGTATGGATAATTCGTGGATGTGATAATAATGAATATCCTTGGCCCGTAGTGCATGGATAATTCGTGGATGTGATAATAATGAATATCCTTGGCCCGTAGTGCATGGATAATTCATGAATGTGATACTAATGAATATCCTTGGCCCGTAGTGCATGGATAATTCGATGATGTGGATTATTTATTGAGCTGTGTTACAACGATAAAATATTGATGATAAACTTTTAAATCATAGAAGATAGTAGATATTATGCTCTACTTGACTCTTTTAATGGATTATTTGTTCCGCTGCAGTTAAACTTGCTGTCTATTGTATTCTATCAGTTTAACACTGTTGAAGGCCAACGATAATTTAGAAAATTCACCTATTTAGGCCAACCGATGGAAGAGATATTATAGATGCTGATTAATAAGGGAAAGATCACAGCACTTCTACCTCCAGTCAACCCACGCTCAAAGCAGTTTGATGCTAATGGAGTATGTCAATACCACTCCCACTCTCGCGACCACAACACTGAGGAATGCTGGGCACTCCGCCATCTTATTCAAAACATTATTGACAGCGGTGACCTACAAATGGCAGATAACGACGCTGTATCATCTGAGAGTGGGAACACATTTCCTCCAAGATGGAAGGAAGTTGTAGCAGTTATATCCTCTAGAGGAGATTTGGCTGCCACACCACTTATAATTCAACCAATTCAGCTCAAAGGCGTTGAAAACCCTTCGAAAGTGGTTGCACCAAAGCCAATCATATTGCTGTTTAGGCCACAGTATCTTGTCATCAGTCTCCAGAAAGTGCCATGGAACTATGGAAAGGCTGAAGGATCTACATCCAATACAACTGCTGCAGTATCTAAAGAAAATCCACTGTATCTTCCTCAACGAGTGATGAAACCTATCATCAGATCTAGGGGGAAAGTGCCCAGGGAGAAGATTGAAGAATTCCTCCGCAAGATGGGACACAACGAAGCCAAGGTGGTTCAAAGCTTGAAAGAAGCTCCATAACAGATCTCTATTCTGGACTTGATTTTCTCTTCAGAAGATCACATGAAGGTCTTATTGAAAATATTGGAAGAAGCCCACTTGCCAAAGACAGTGAATGTTGAAAAATTCCATCATCTGGTTGATCACATCTTCAACAGTAATGTGATATCCTTCACCGATGATGACATACCGCTTGAAGGGACGGGTTATTGCAAACCGTTGCACATAGCGGTTATATTTTTCGGATATGTTGTCAGAGGAGTGCTAATAGATGGAGGATCATCCCTAAACATCTGCCCTTATGCCATATTGGAAAAAATGAACATCAATCTCAATAGGATTAGAAGCAGCCATATAATCATCAAAGCTTTTGATGGATCTCGACGAAATGCTATCAGAGAAATTGAGTTGCCCGTGGAAATCGGTCCACATACATTTTATATATCCTTCCAAGTGCTCAAGATCACTACAGGATACAATTTACTGTTGGGGATACCTTGGATTCATATGGTAGGAGCCGTCCCATCCACTCTTCATCAGCAACTCAAATATATCATCAACAGTAGTGTGGTCACTGTCAGTGCAGAGCCAGAATGTCCTATTCAAAGTGATATATCCCTTATCAGTTTCAATGCAGAAGTTGAGCCTGTCAGCTTCCAAGTCCTTGAGGTGAGCAACACTCACTATCAACCCATTGGGGTGCCACATCTGAAACCCAGAGTTTCTGCCGAGGTAATGTTGACAAGTCAAGAGATGATATCCTTGGGCTTTCAACTTGGACAGGATCATCAGGGAATCAAATCCCCAATACAAATTCCTAGTCAGACAGGGACAGCCGGACTAGGCTATTCTTCCGGGTCCAGTCACAGGAACCCTCACAAACATAAACAGATTCCTTCATCCACAAGGTGTCTGCCTAAACCAACAGGTGATAACCCTGTACGACCTTTATTAAAGGTTCCTGCCCCTGTGGTAGCAACGTTATTTCCTAAGCTGATACAGATTAAAGAAAAAGAAGTCCTGATTCTAGACCCGGAGGCGGAGGAAAGGAATAAAAGGCACAAATAAGAGATAAATAAACATTTGTCAAACATGCACGTCCTGATCCATACAGAGGGTATGAACAGAGATATTCCAGATGATGATTATCTAGACATCATGGTCATTATTCAAGAGAAGGAGGACGACAACAGCCCTTCATCACAGCTATCCACCAGAACTTGACCCTTGACAATTGGAGCAACACTCCTTGCATTTTTCGATTAGAGTAAAAGGGCAGAAACTCCCTCTGCTCTGTAGATAACAATAACTGCTTACTTTTGCTGTACAATATTAGCAGTTGTTTTGTCATTTCATGCTAACACTTTATATGATTGAACAGTTTCATATATTAAGTGAAAATATTTTGTTTCAGGACTCTAAAGTTAGATGTGCCTAAACTTGTTGATGGGGTGCCTATTCTTCACAAAGACTGTAACTTTGATGTAAAATTGAACTCAGATGTAAGACCCCAACTTATTCATAAATAAAATTGAATTTTCTTTAATTATTATTTTGAATAATAAGGTGTTAATTTGATATAATACTTTGGTTATGGGTAAAATGTGCAAATTTTACAAAATAAGCAAGTGGTTATAAAATATTCATTGTTGTCGGGGAATATTCATTTAGTTGTGGAATATTCTTACTGTCGGGGAAATATTCGTACGATGTCGCAGTCATTTGTGGACCCCATAACAAAAAATGGTCGGATGAAGAAAACGACAAGTTTGAGTTTTTACAAATAACGGCGTAGTAGTTACCGTTAACACTGTTAGAATACCCAGTGGTTAAAATACAGTAATACGCGTGGGTGCACAATAGCACACGGTATTGCATAGTATTGTTGAATTATTGATCCTTACGTAAGAAGGCACTACTCAATAATTGTTACAGTAATTACTGTTCAATATTTTATTTTATTGATTCACTAATTGCTACGTTGATATTTTATATTATTATTGTTTCAATAATTATCAGTGCACAGTATCTCCTTTATCAGATCAATAATTCATATTATTTAAATAATATTGTTAGATAGCATTACTGATAATGTCTAAGGAAGTTCTGTCTAAGGAGAGGTTTGGTCACCTAATTGCGCGCCAGTAAGAAAAAATTCTTATCGAAAAGCCCCCTCTTTCCTAGGAATGACCTGGTTGTCATAATTGTGATTCTGTAATATTATTTATGAATAATTAATTATTGATTTTTATGTTAAGAAAATATTTATTTTATGTGGATATAAATGATGGATAAATTTATTTTATGTGGTTATAAATGAAGGAATTATGCTGATGTATTTTATCAGTATTTTGTTGGAATAGAGGTATTAAAAATCAGCCGTATGTGGATTTCGGACATTTTCTGTTTGGAATTTAAAAAAATTTTCTTCTACAAAGTTGTAAAGTATTAAATTTTCTATGAAAAGGATATGAGATTCGAATTTTTATGATAAAAGGGCTATTTATTATGAATTATTGAAATTGCTGATTATTGTTTAAAAATAAAAACATTTGGGAAATTTCTAAAATGGGTGGGCCCCACTTTTGGTTGGTGAGAAATATGTTAAAATTTTATTTTAAAAGTGGTGGGCGTGAATAGTAGCATGTAAAGCCATCAGGTAGCAGGTTAGTCTGCTTTGGCGTTCTAAGCATTTTCTTATAAATAGGGTACTTAGTTAGAATTGAAAATCACACCAGAAACAAATTTTCTCTCTTTCTCTCTCTATATTATTGAGCGTATTTTTGTGAGTATTTAGATACTTTGAGAGTTGCTAGTAAGTACAAGTTTTTTTCAGCCTTATACCTGATATTTCAGTCGAAAGTACTGTTCTTTTGAGGTAAGGGATGTTATTTTCTTCGTAAATGATATTATTTTCTTCAATATCATTATGCCGAAATATTAATATGATTTTTATTGTGAAATTTCTACCTTTTTGTGTCAGGATTACTATTCACGTATACGACACTATTCACATATACAACACTATTCACAAATACGACACTATTCACAGAAAAATAAAATTTTCTCTTTTTTGTCCAAGATGTCTATTATGGTTACTATCTTTGATTGTATCCATGTTTTATTCTTTATTTTTGAATTCTGCTCCAAAATTGATTATTATGGAATATTTTTGAACTTGGATAAACTGTAGTACGAATCCCTAATATTTGTCCTTTTGTCTTACTGGATTCGTTTTTTTTAAAATATTTTTCATCGTCCTCAGTCCTAAATGATGATATAACTGTATATCTTTGGCCTGTAGTGCAAAGATGAATGATTAACTGATGAATATCTTTGGCCCGTAGTGCAAAGATGAATAGGTGTTTAGATGAACATGACCAACTGGTGATATAAATAAATATCTTTGGCCTGTAATGCAAAGATGAATATTTGATTCAAGATGTATATTGATTGATGTTACAGGGATAAAATATTGATGATGGACTTTTAAATCTTAGAAGATAGTAGAATTCATTCTCTACTTAACTCTTCTAATGGATTGCTGTTTTCGCTGCAGTTATTGATCTAAAACTTGTTGTCTATTATATTTTATCAGATTTTTCCCTGTTGAAGATTAATGATACTTTGTTGTATATTATCTTAGTCATAATATTCTTTATTGGGCTAGTTGAGCTCACCCTTTTCCTTTTTGTTCCATTTTTCTCAGGAGGCGAGAATATAGCGGGAACTAGTCGGGGTGTGGAGTGATATTTCCAGTCAGTTGTGTTAGCAGTCCTCACTATTTTGTAAAATAATATTTCAATAATTGTTATGAGGACTTATTTGAGTGTGGATATTGTCTAGAAGATAATATTTGTATTTAAACTCACAGTTTATGTGTTATCGTATTTTGCACGACAATTGTAGTAATGATGTTGTAGTTGTGTCTGTACCATATATTTGGCGACTCAGAATAGGTGATGTATACCTATTTCTGGGGCGTCACAGTTGGTATCGGAGCTTAGGGTTATGGTCTCTGGCGGAGGTCGGGGAATAGAACTAAGAGGGGAGAGACGAGTAAATCCTTCGCTAGTGTGTCCTACCTAAGCTTATTTATTGGTTGGTTATAATATAGGAGTATTATGTGGTATGTCAATTTATTTAATTAACCTTTGTTTTATGGTAGTATTTGAGAATGACAGCTGAGAATGTTAACAATAGAGTGAATGAGACCGTGGAGACACCTATAATCACCAATTAGGGGAACGTGCAATATGAAGACAATATTCCTCCTATAAACAATACTATCGAACAAATGATGAATGATGGAATATTTAGAAGCTTTTTACAGTTCATGGAAAATCAGACGAGGGAGACTCGTGTACAAAATACGGGTGAAAATGATAGCAACGCACAACTTGTCACAACCAAGTAGCTCAAAGAGTTGGGACCACCAGAATTTACGAGAAAGCCGAATCCGATCAAGGCGGAGACGTGGGTTAAACAAATTACCAAGATATTTGATGTCTTGAAATGCACGGAGGAACAGAAGGAGGTATATCTTGGGAAACTTTTCAAAAACTGTTTAATGACAAGCAGTTTCCTGAAAGTATTCATCATATGAAGGAGGTAGAGTTTATTAGACTGGAACAAAATAACATGACTGTGTCTCAGTAAGAGGCTAAGTTCGCAGAGTTATCCATGTTTGCACCTTATTTGGTAGAGAATGAGGAACATATGACGATGATGTTTCTAAGAGGTCTGAAACCTGAAATTCGGCAATATCTTATCTCTCATAAATTTTCTCTATAATCAGATGTTGTAAACAATGTTCAATTATTAGAGCGTGATAATGAGTATGTTCAACCGAAGGACCACAACCAGGGTCATAACGGTGGCAGCAGTCATCGGAGCAATGACAACTAGCGGGGAGAAAAATATTTGGACAAAAGCGGTAACCACTCTGGTGGTAATCGTGGCCATGATAATAGAAGAAACGAGCCGGGAGGAGATTTCAAGAAGAGAAGGTACAACAATGACAACGTGAAGACGTCAACACCAACTGTTTCTAGGGGAGGAGAGCGATCACCAGTCGTATGTTACAAATGCGGGAAAGAGGGACATATCAGCACAAACTGCCCACAACAATACAAGGTGTGTTATAACTGTCGAAAGGAAGGTCATATAGCTAGAGATTTTCTTGTAGCGAAATCAAGTCCAACGGGAATGGTAACTCCGAAGGCTGTTCCGGACAAGTCAAAGTCAGTAGTTCCTGGAAGAGCGTTTGTCGTGACTGGCCAAAACGCGAGGAATCTGAACGATGTGATCACGGGTAAGCTAATCATAAACTCTTATGAAGTTTATACCTTATTAGATACCGGTTCTACCCATTATTTTATCTCTATTGCTTGTGCTCAACGTTTGAACTTTACTCCGGAGAAATTAGACTTTGACTTATCTGTTGAGACTCCATTAGGAGAAACTTTCATTACATCTATTGTTTATAAATCTTGTTTGATCCAAGTTGGTACCATCACATTATCTGTCGATCTTATTTCGTTGAAAATACTTACATTTGATGTGATTTTAAGGATTGATTGGTTAACTATTCATCATGCCAAAATTGATTATTTTCGTAAGGTTGTTAGTTTTCATATTCCTAACCAACCTGTTATGCGAATTCAAGCTACCAAACCACTAAAGTCAATCACTGTCATATCAAGCCATAAAGCTATTCATTTATTAAAAAATAGATGTCAAGCTTTCTTAGCCCATGTCACGGACTTGAACAAAAACACGTCTGATTTGAATAATATTTCTATTGTTAGTGAATTTCTTGACGTATTTCCTGAAGAACTTCCCGGTCTACCCCCAGAACGTGAAGTTGAATTCTTTATTGACCTTGAACCCGGTATAAAACCCATTTCTAAAACCCATATCGAATGGCTCCTATTAAACTTTAGGAGTTAAAGGTCCAACTACAGGAGTTGTTAGACATCAGTTTCATTCGTTCTAGTACATCTCCTTGGGGTGCTCCTGTTTTATTTGTAAAGAAGAAAGATGGGAGTATGCGACTTTGTATTGACTACCGAAAATTGAACCATGTCACCATCAAGAATAGGTATCCACTACCTCGCATTGATGACCTGTTCGACCAGTTGCAAGGAGCACAATTCTTTTCAAAGATCGATCTTCGTTCTGGATATCATCAGCTGAAGATTAAAACTGAGGATATTCCGAAGACTACCTTCATAACTCGGTACGAGCATTATGAATTCTTAGTCATATCTTTTGGATTGACTAATGCTCCTGCTGCTTTCATGGATATGATGAACCGTGTGTTCAAGGAATATTTAGATCAGTTTGTTGTTATTTTTATTGATGACATCCTCATCTATTCCAAAAGCCGTGAAGATCATGAGCACCTTTTGAAGCTAGTACTTCAAAGGTTTCGCGATAACAAGCTATATGCTAAGCTGAAGAAATGTGAGTTTTGGCTTGAGGAAGTAGCATTCCTTGGGCACGTGGTGTCAAAATATGGAGTATCTGTTGACCCGGCGAAGATTGAAGCCATACAAAGTTGGGAGCAACCGAAGTCGGTGACCGAAGTACGTAGTTGTCTGGGCTTAGCTGGTTATTATCGGAGATTCGTGAAAGGATTTTCTCGAATTGCTACTCCGTTAACTCAGCTGACTCGGAACGATACAAAATTCGGTTAGAGCGAGGAATGCGAGAAGAGTTTCTAAGAGCTCAAGAGGAGACTCATTTTGGCACCTGTTCTGACAATACCATCTGGTTTGGATGGATTTGTTATCTACAGCGATGCTTCATGAAAAGGGTTAGGATGTGTTCTCATGAAACATGGGAAAGTCATAGCCTATACTTCGCGATAACTCATAGAATATGAGAGGAATTATCCTACTCATGAGCTGGAGTTGGCAGCAGTCGTTTTCGCATTGAAGATCTGGAGACACTACCTGTATGGGGAGAAAGTGGAGATTTATACGGATCATAAGAGCCTTAAATATTTCTTTACCCAAAAGGAACTTAACATGCGACAACGACGTTGGCTTGAGCTGTTGAAAGATTACGATCATACCATCCAATACCATTCTAGAAAAGCGAACGTAGTAGCTGATGCATTGAGTAGAAGATCATATGCGGGTACGAGTGAGATATTTTCAACACAAAGACCCATTTTGTATGACTTACAAAGGATGAAGATAGAGGTAAAGGCTCCAAGTATCCACGTGATGATATCAAATATACGAGCGAGTAGAACCGACTTTAATCGATAAAGTTAAAGCTAGTCAAACTACGAACCTGGAGCTGATGCATATGAAGAAGAAAGTACAAGAAGGTGCTTTTCCAGAAGCAAGAATCGATGAAGAAGGAATACTTTGAGTCAACTCCAGACTTTGTGTTCCTAACTATTCTGACTTGAAGCAAAGAATAATGATGGAGGCACACAAAACACCTTTTGCAATCCATCCTGGGAGTACCAAAATGTATCATGATCTTCGACATACATTTTGGTGGAGCAATATGAAGAGAGAGATCGCAGAGTTTATCTCGAGGTGTTTAACTTGTCAACGTGTAAAGGTGGAGCATCAAGTGCCAAAGGGTCCATTGCAACCACTTGAGATTCTGAAATGGAAGTGGGAACACATTACTATGGATTTCGTTACGGGTCTTCCCAAAGTTTCTCAAGGCCTAGATGTGATTTGGGTTATTATTGATAGATTAACCAAGTCTGCTCATTTCTTGCTGATACAAGAGACTTATTCCCTTGAACGTCTTGCTCGTATGTACGTGAATGAGATTGTGAGATTGCATGGCATGCCAGTATCCATAGTTTTGGATTGTGACCCAAGATTCACTTTACAATTTTGGGTTAGCTTGCAGAAAGCTATGGGCACGAATTTACGATTCAGTTCAGCATACCATCCTCAAACGGACGGGCAATCAGAAAGGACTATTCAAACTTTTGAAGATCTATTAAGACTCTGTGTCCTAGATTTTAAAGGGAGTTGGGATAAGTACCTACCATTGGTGGAATTTTCCTACAACAACAGTTATCAAGCAAGTATAGGCATGGCCCCATTCGAGGCGTTGTATGGAAGAAAATGTCATTCTCCAGTATGCTGGGACGAGGTGGGTGAAGCAAAGTTGTTGGGACCAGAATTAGTACATATGATTACAGAGAAAATCCAAATGATCCGACAACGTATACAAACAGCACATGATAGACAAAAGAGTTATGTGGATCTTCATCGAAAGGATGTGGAATTTAATATTGGGGATCATATATTGTTACGTATTGCTCCATGGAAGGGAGTAACAAGATTTTGGAAGAGAGAAAAGCTCAATCCACGATTTGTTGGTCCATTTGAGATGCTAGACCGAATAGGAAATGTGACCTATAGATTCGCATTACCTCCAAGCATGTCTCGTGTTCATAATATTTTTCACATATCTATGCTTCGTAAATATGTGAAAGACCCGAACCACATAATTGATTTAGAACCAGACGAGATAGCCGAAGATTTAACGTACGAGGAGGTACTTGTTAAGATCTTGGATAGGAAAGTGCATGTCCTACGTACCAAGGTTATACCACAAGTTAAGATTTTGTGGAGGAACCATGCTATTGAAGAAATGACCTGGGAGTTGGAATCAGAAACGAAAGCAAGGTATCCGCACCTTTTTGAAATACCAGATACGTATGTCAATTTTGAGGACGAAATTTCATAAGGAGGGGAGGTTGTAAGACCCCAACTTATTCATAAATAAAATCAAATTTTCTCTAATTATTATTTTGAATAATAAGGTGTTAATTTGATATAATACTTTAGTTATGGGTGAAATGTGCAAATTTTACAAAATAAGCAAGTGGTTATAAAATATTCATTGTTGTCGGGGAATATTCGTTTGGTTGTAGAATATTATTACTGACGGGGAAATTTCGTATGATGGCGCAGTCATTTATGGGCCCCATAACGGAAAACGGTCGGATGAAAAAAACGACAAGTTTGAGTTTTTATAAATAACAGCACACGGTATTGCATAGTATTGTTAAATTATTGATCCTTATGTAAGAAGGCACTTCTTAATAATTATTACAGTAATTACTGTTCAATATTTTATTTTATTGATTCAATAATTGCTACGTTGATATTTTATATTATTGTTGTTCCAATAATTGTCATTGCACAGTATCTCCTTTATCAGATCAATAATTCATATTATTTGAACAATATTGTTAGATAGCATTACTGCCAATGTCTAAGGAAGTTCTGTCTAAGGAGATGTTTGGTCACCTAATTACACGCCAGTAATGAGAAATCCTTATCGAAAAGCCCCCTCTTTCCTAGGAACGATCTGGTTGTCATAATTGTGATTCTGTAATATTATTTATGAATAATTAATTATTGATTTATATGATAAGGAAATATTTATTTTATGTGGATATAAATGTTGAATATATTTATTTTATGTGGTTATAAATGAAGGAATTATGCTGAGGTGTTTTATCAGTATTTTGTCGAAATAGAGGTATTAAAAATCATCTGTATGTGGATTTCAGACATTTTCTGTTTGGAATTTAGAAAAATTTTCTTCTACAAAGTTGTAGAAAATTAAATTTCCTTTAAAAAGGACACGAGATTTGAATTTTTCTGATAAAAGGGCTATTTATTATAAATTATTGAAGTTGCTAAATATTGTTTAAAATTAAAAATATTTTAGAAATTTCTAAAATGGGTGGGCCCCACTTTTGGTTGGTGAGAAATGTGTTGAAATTTTATTTCAAAAGTGGTGGGCGTGAATAGTAGCAGGTAAAACCATCAGATAGCAGGTTAGTCTTCTTTGGCGTTCTAAGCATTTTCCTATAAATAGGGCGCTTAGTTAGAATTGAAAATTACACCAGAAACAAGTTTTTTCTCTTTCTTTCTCTATATTACTGAGCGTATATTTGTGAGTATTTAGATACTTTGAGAGTTGCTATTAAGTACAAGTTTCCATCAGCCTTATACCTGATATTTCAGCCGAAAGTACTGTTCTTTTGACGTAAGGGATGTTACTTTCTTCATAAATGATATTATTTTCTTCAATATCATTATGCCAAAATATTGATATGAATTTTATTGTGGAATTTTTACCTTTTTGTGTTGAGGTTACTATTCACGTATACGACACTATTTACAAATATGACACTATTCACAAAAAAATAAAATTTTCTCTTCTTTGTCCAAGATGTCTATTATGGTTACTATCTTTGATTGTATCCATATTTTGATCTTTATTTTTGAATTCTGCTCCAAAATTGATTATTATGGAGTATTTTTAAACTTGGATAAACTGTAGTACGAATCCCTAATATTTGTCCTTTTGTCTCACTGGATTCGTTTTCTTTAAAATATTTTTCATCATCCTCAGTCCTAAATGATGATATAACTGTATATCTTTGGCCTGTAGTGCAAAGATGAATGATTAACTGATGAATATCTTTGGCCCGTAGTGCAAAGATGAACATGTGTTTAGATGAACATGACCAACTGGTGATACAAATGAATATCTTTGGCCTGTAGTGCAAAGATGAATATTTGATTCAAGATGTATATTGATTGATGTTACAGGGATAAAATATTGATGATGGACTTTTAAATCTTAGAAGATAGTATAATTCATTCTCTACTTGACACTTTTAATGGATTGATGTTTCCGCTGTAGTTGTTGATCTAAAATTTGTTGTCTATTATATTTTATTAGATTTTATCCTGTTGAAGACTAATGATAATTTATTGTATATTATCTTAGTCATAATATTCTTTATTGGGCTAGTTAAGCTCACCCTTTTCTTTTTTGTTCCATTTTTCTCAGGAGGCGAGAATATAGTGGGAACTTGTCGGGGTGTGGAGTGATGTTTCCAGTCAGTTGTGTTAGCAGTCCTCACTATTTTGTAAAATAGTGTTTCAATAATTGTATTGAGGACTTATTTGAGTGTGGATATTGTCTAGAAGATAATATTTATATTTAAACTCACAGTTTATGTGTTGTCGTATTTTGCACGACAATTGTAGTAATGATGTTGTAGTTGTGTCTGTACCATGTATTTGGCGACTCAGAATAGGTGATGTATACCTGTTTTGGGGGCGTCACATCAGACTTGATGGAGATTGAGCAAGAGGACTATGAGATACCTCAGGAGATCAAAGAATGGGTCGAAGATAAACCCAAACCAAATGTTGATCAAACAACATCTTTTAACCTTGGAAGCTTAGAAAACCCCAAACAAATCCAGATTGGTACGAACCTTACTCCAAGCCAAAAGAATGATATGGTTACTCTATTGACCCAATTCCAGGATGTGTTTGCGTGGTCTTATGAAGACATGGTCGGTTTGTCAACTGACATCGTTATTCATCGCCTTCCCACCAAAGAGGGATTCAAGCCAGTCAGCCAGAAACTCAGGCGATTAAAACCTGAGTGGAGTTTAAAAGTTAAAGAAGAAATTGTGAAACAATTTCAAGCCGGCATTATCATGGTATCAACATACCCTGAGTGGATATCCAATATAGTCCCCATGCCTAAACCTCGAGGAAAGGTGCGAGTTTGCATGGACTACAGGGATCTGAACAAAGCTTGTCTTAAAGATAGCTTTCCCGTGCCATTTATCCACATACTCATTGAAAATACAACTCAATATGACATGTAATCTTTTGCTGATTATTTTGCGGGGTACCATCAAATCATGGTTGCTGAAGAGGATCGTGAGAAAACTGCGTTCATCACTCCTTTGGGATCCTTTTGCTACAGACGGTTGTCATTCGGCCTCATATGCTGGAGCTACCTATCAGCGAGCTATGATAGCTCTTTTCCATGATCTAATGCACAAAGAGATACAAGTCTATGTGGATGACATCATTGTCAAATACCGAAGGGAGGAAGACCACATAGATCATCTCAAAAAGCTCTTCAACAGGTTGCGTAAGTACAACTTGAAGCTGAACCCAGCCAAGTGCACCTTTGGTATTAAATCAGGCAAATTGCTAGGATTCCTAGTAAGCCACAAGGGCATTGAGCTAGATCCTACAAAAATCCAGGCCATCATGGAAATGCCCATACCCCCGACAAAGAAGGAAATACAAGGATTTTTGGGAAGAATCAACTTCATCAGCCGATTCATCTCCTAACTCACAACAACCTGTGAACCTATCTTCAAGTTGTTAAGGAAGAACTCCTCCATGAAATGGAATAATGAGTTTCAAAAAGCCTTCCTCACAATCAAAGAGCATCTAATTAAAGCTCCTATTTTGATACCTCCCAGGGATGGTGTTCCCCTGTTTATGTACCTGTCAATCAATGACAATGCCATGGGCTGCATGTTGGGACAGAAAGATAATAGAGGCCAAGAAAGAGCTATCTATTGCCTCAGTAAAAGATTCAGCATCAGTGAACACAAGTACACTTTAATTGAGAAAATTTGTTGTGCTTTAGTATGGGCTTCCATGAGGTTACAACATTACCTCCATGGTTACACAACCCATCTTATATCTCGCGTGGATCTTCTCAAGTATGTGTTCAGCAAACCCATGTTGAATTATCGACTGTCCAAATGGCAATTGGTCCTACAGCAATTTGACATCGTCTACGTGACTCAAAAGTCTATCAAAGGTCAAGGAATTGCTGATCAATTGGCCTCCGCACCTTCAGCGGATTTCAAACCCTTGAAAACATTCTTCCCCAATGAAGAGGTAATGATAGTTCAACAACACCATCAGGATGATACACACCAATCATGGAAGATGTATTTTGATGGAGCTGTAAACATGGAGGGTTCTGGGGCTGGAGTAGTTCTAGTATCCATTACGGGGGAGCAGTATCCCGTTGCCGTCAAATTGTAGTTTGCTAACACCAACAACACAGCTGAGTATGAAGGCTATATCATGGGGTTAAAACTAGCCCAATCCATGGGCATCAGACGGTTAACTGTCTTTGGAGATTCTGAATTGGTAATTAGACAAACCACTAAGATCTATCACACCAAAGAGCTACATTTGCTGCCTTACCATCGGCAGATTATCCAAATGGCTTCGGAGTTTGAAGAAATAACCTTCCTCCACATTCCTCAGAATAGGAATGACTTTGCGGATGCACTAGCAACTTTGGCCTCCTTGATCAACATACTTGATAAGGAAGACATGCCAAATATTATATTCTCCTGGCAAAAGGCACCAGCTTACGGGAACTACATTGGAGAAGTATCAGATGAGCTACCTCCCATCCAACACCCTTGGTATCAGCATATCAAGGAGTATCTATGAGATGGATCTATACCCGCTGAGGCGAGTTAGGCTGAAAGAAAGCGGATCCATCGAATGACTATGAAATTCTACTTGAGCGGAGATGTACTCTACAAGAGAGATGCAGGACTAGGTTTTCTCAGATGTCTGGATAAAGACCAAGCTCAGAGGCTCATGGATGAAATCCATGGTGGAGTATGCAGCCCACACATGAGCGGCCATCTACTTGTCAAGAAAATCCTAAGAACAGGGCATTACTGGCTCTTTTTCATGGCTGACTATGATGATCACGATGAGAGATGTTACCAATGCCAAATTAATGGGAATACTATCCACGCTCCTCCAAGGGAGCTTCACAATATGAGTTTGCCCTGGCCCTTCTTAATGTGGAGAATAGATGTGATCGGGCCCATAAAGCCTAAAGCCAGTAATGGGCATCCGTTTATCTTCACCATGATCGACTACTTCACTAAGTGGGTAGAAGCAGCCTCTTCCCCCCGGGTTACTAAAGAAGTTATCATTGGTTTCATCAGAAATAATGTTATTTATCGATATGGACAACCAGAGGTGATTGTGTCAGACAATGCTAAAAACATCAACAACCAAATGATGGAGGAGTTATGCAGTAAATTCCACATCAAACATCTTAACTCCGCCATCTACCGTCCAAAGATTAATGGTGCTATTGAAGCGGCTAATAAGAATATAAAAAAGATCATGCAAAAGATGTCCGCTAATCACAAAGGATGGCCTGACCTGTTGCCTTTGACTCTATTAGCTTACAGAATGTCGGGGCAACCCCCTACTCATTAACCTATGTCATAGAAGTAGTGCTCCTCATAGAAGTGGAAATGGAATCCCTCAAGGTGTTGATAGACACTCAGCTGGATGAAGACCAATGATTACAAGATAGGTACCACCAATTGTCTCTAATAGATGAAAGGCGGGCCGCATCCATCTTCCATGATCAGTTATACCAACAGAGGATCGCTAGATCCTACAACAAGAAAGTCCAGCTATGACAATTCAAAGAACATAACTTGGTCTTAAAAAAAGGTTCTTGACAACCAAGATCAATCCAAAGAAAAATTCACCCCAAACTGGGAAGGCCCGCTTGTTGTCAAGGAGGTATTGACAAGAGGAGCCCTCAGATTACAAGAGATGGATGGCGATGAATTTTCTCAACTCAGACACCGTGAAATGGTACTATGTCTGAAGTTACCTACAAACCAACATCCTGGTCCTAGATCATCAGATCCCCAGTCAGTTCAGGTTTTCAAAACCCTTCACTACATATAACCTTTCTTCACATCTGTTTGCCCCACAGGGACAAACACACTTTCCAACCAGTAGCCTGGTTCTGGATCATCAAATCCATCATTCAACTCAAGTTTTCAAAACCTTTCACACCTTCAGTTTGTCCCACCAGGGATCAAAACTTTTCATACCTTTAGTTTGTCCCACCAGGGATCAAACATTTCACACCTTCAGTTTGTCCCACTAGGGATAAAACTTTTCACATCTGCAGTTTATCCCACCAGAGGTGAACTACGCAGACCTGATCTCCCTAATATATGGGAGTACGTAGGCAGCCATTTTTATGGTCTGGTCTAACTACAAAAAAAATAAAAACATCTCTACACCCTTTTCTCCATTTACAACTTTGAACCTTTTCACGCTAGGTTCGAACTATGCAAACCTGATCTTCCCAATACACGGGAGTACGTAGGCAACCATTTTTATGGTCCAGTTTAACTACAGGAAAAAAACAAAAACATCTCTACACCCTTTTCTCCATTTACAACTTTGAACCTTTTCACGCTAGGTTCGAACTACGCAAACCTGATCTTCCCTTATCAATGGGAGTATGTAGGCATCCATTCATGGTTCGGTCTCACCCCTACCAAAACACAAAAACTTGTCAACGGTATTGGGATCATCTTTCGAACCACACGTCATCAGCTTAGACCAAAGGGATGGAATTACCTGGTCTGCCCACACAAATGGGAGAACCGGCGACCATCTAAGCTGTGGTTGAGTCCTCAAAAAGAAACACCAATCCATAAGAGATGGAACTACCTGGGCTCCCCAATACAAAGGAGTACCGGCGACCATCTGTGGGCAGTCAACCTCAGAGAGGAAAGCCAAAATCCTCTCCATAACCATATACAAAAAAACCAGTCCCAAGACACCAAAGGGTAGGGAATATACAGATCAATGATCCATTCTGAAAGATCCTGAGACATCTCAATGTCCATCCATCAAGGGGGAATTCAGAATACATCAAGATCACAAGCCCTGTAGAACAGGTAAATATCAAGCAAGTAACAAGGCATAACTAAAAGGGAAGTGAATCAAAATATATTTTCCTACCATATATAATACTATTTGATATATACAATGTGTAGTGTACATGACAAAAATGGCTAAGCTAGTTTGTGCAGGAAAATCCAAGCCAATCTACAAATCAGTGTATATGCACGCTATCAAATCCAACATAGCATCCCTCTCAGAAGAAGGAGGTAGCTCTATGAGCTCCTACCCAAGGGTACCAACATGAGCCAAGAGGTCCACAGCTATCTGCATGGTGACACTATGCTCATCAATGAATGTGCTCATCTCTGTAATGATATTAGCAGTATGGGACCTCAATGATGTACTATCTGCAATAGCGGCATCTCGGGCAGATATAGCGCCATCTTGTTCAGTAAAAACTGCATTTCTAGATGATCTAGCCTCTTCCCGCTCAGCAACATTCTGCTCTAAATACTCTGCATAATGTGGAGTCATAGTAGCAGAAATACTGGGAGAATCAATCAGAGCTGCTGTCAACCCAATGAACAACTCATCCTTGGTGGGAGAATCAGTGTCCTCCATAGGCTCCCCACTGTCAGAATCAACACCTGGCTCTGTGGATACAACCCCGACCGATGTAATCTTTGCCTCCATCCATGCACAATACTCTGTAGAACAGGTCAGATGGCTAGTAGTAAAATCAGCCTTCTCACACTGGGCCCAACAGGCATAAACTCTGGATAAATCCTCCGCTGATAAAAGCCGAGATGACATGCGCTGACCCAATGCCCCATCAAAGGGATGAACATCCTGAAACTGGTCGAACTGAGCCATCACAGCCAGTGGATGATAAGTGGTCATACCCCTTAAACCAACCAGAGGAAGATAATCCATGCCAGATGTATGAGTAATGAAGCTGTAGGGAGAACTAAGCCCTAAACATGGCAAAATGTCAAATGGATCCTCGATCCCTACCAAGAAAACCGACCAAGAAGCAGTGTCTGTACACTCTGCCGGCTAAAAGGAGTAAGACATAGCTATCTCATGGGAAAAATAATACCCATGGCGTCGGAAGGTGCCAATCGGTCTCAGGAGTGACATAAACCACACATACAGCAAGACTGAGCTGCTTGTAAATACGCCTATAGGATAGGTATGAAAATACGTAGCCGACCTCAAGGTCTCTGCCACAATCATCGGTATAATGGTATGTCCCTCCCGGAGAGCCCGCACTGCCATAATCACACCGATGTCTAAATGATTCATGTATAGTGGCATGTACAGATAAGCCACCACACACATCAAGAGTACGTCTACTTTGGCAACACGCCACTCATCCTCCGATGTGGTGAAATCCCTGGAGTGTTGAGTATAACTGTCCAAAGAGCTAAATCTGTCTATCAAAAAATGTATAGACACTACATGCCCAGAGGAAATCTCATCCTGGGCCACTCTACGCCTCAAACTAGTGAAGGTCATAAACTGTCGGCTCATATCTCCTACAGCCATCCTAGCGCAAGGCCTGTCCAGTGGTAAATCTGTCAGATGCTCATACTCCTCTAAGGTAGGAGTTAACTTCTGGGTCTCAAACCAAAACACCTGCCTAACCGGTACCCAGTGTTCCAGTATGCTGTCTACAAAACCCAATGGAACCCAGAACATCAGGAGGGTCACAGAGTGCCGCAACAGCTGATCTACGATCGCCTAATCTAGAGGTGACAAACTATCATATCCCAATCTCAAACAGGAGGCCACCAATACTGGTGTGATCATTTAGGAGTCAATGCTGAATATCTCTGGACATACATATGCATAACATAATACATATATGATAAATAATAGATGGCAATATGATGTAGGGAATGGAAAATAGTATATATACATTCCTAAGTATATCATCATCTAATACATCATCTCTGTATACAGCTAGAAAATACAAGGAAATGGGGCACAACCGCCCAACAACTAACAGAGGCCTATCAAAAGATATAACAAGAATGGGGCACAACCACCCAATATCTAACAGAGGCCTATCAAAAGATATAAAGAGAAATAAATTAGAATAAGTCAATAGTGTTGATGTCTACATCATCCAACTTATCCATCTAATGTAACTCCTCATGGGTCACGGTATCTCCGCCAAGAGGGATATTAGGATGATACAACGGAGGATCTGCACTGGAAAAACCATCTAAATATGGGCCACCTGAAGGGCCAACCCCTGAGTTGGAAGTATCAAAAGTATCTACCTTGGAAGGATCTCTGCCCAAATACCGGATGAAAAAATGCGCCCGGTCCAACTGTTGGGTCAAGCTATCAATCTCTGTCAAATGAGTAGGCTCTCGGATGCAGGCAATCCAATCTGCTATCATGACGGAGCCAGGAAACATATCCCCCATGAACTGTGTGGCGTGGGTCTGAGCTCCGATGGTACGAGGAGACCACCAGCGGTAGAATGCCTGCTGAGTGAATGATCCCTCTGACAAATTAAAGCCATCAACTCCCACCAACGGGATATCCCTGATCGGTGGCTATGACACAGGCTAATAACGCCTAGCAGGAGGATAGATCGGTATACGAATCTCTCCTATGATGCTCCTGATAGCACGCTCTCCTAAATAGAGCTCCCATCCTCTATTTATGAAGAGAGGAATCCGACGGGTGGACATCACATGCTCGACACTAGTGGGAAACCACACTCAAAGCCAACTGTCAAGTGGTCCTTAGAGTAAGGAACCCATATAATGACATTGGCTGTCAACATCTCCAACTATAGGCGAGAATGGGTGAAACCCTCAGCTACAAGAACCTTCACCAGCGTGGAGTGATACCATCACCGTCCCCGTGAAAAGGTGTCTAAACCTAACAGACTAATGGGACGCAGACATAGAAGCCTCTCATAGGCCCAAAACTGCCAATACAAGATCAAACATCTGCGGTCAGTCAACACTCTTAACCTGTACAAGGGAAATTAAAAGAGAAATACTCACCAACGGAAATGGGTAAAATCCTAGCCAAGCCTCTGTCAAGCCCTGCGAACGCATGCGTATTTCCCTGAGGAAATATACAAAGGTATAAGAGCCCTAATCAAACTCTCTAATACGGTCCACCTCCCGCGTGGCGCTAACTAAAGCGAACAACACCGTAGAAGAGTTATCCGCTAGGAAATAACCCCAGAGGATGACCAGGAACAATCGCCGAAGAATGCGATCCCTGACTCTCCCATCATCGGGCAATAGCTCACTCAACGCCCCACTCGTGGCGTCTACACTCAAAGGACCAACATGAACTGTCCTTCCTTTGAGCACTTCAGCCTGAACTCCTAGTAAGGATCTGATGGCAGTAGGGGAAATGTCAGCCACATAAGGCACTGGCGCCCCAGAAAACTCCATACTGGTGATAAACCGCTAATCCATCGGCGTCATAATCACCTCGCAATCCAGTAAATGGAGAGACTGAGTCTGGTGAAACCATCGCTTAGATAATGCCCTAAGATAGCCCTAGGGACAACGGCAGGGGAGGATGGAAAAGAACGCCTCACAACCCCAAGCATGCACAATCTCTTGGTACTCTGGATGAAGAGTCTGGTACAGAGAGTGTATACTAAACCAGTTCCCTCGAGGCTGTGTAAAGTCAAAAACCTGCATCATAATGCAAATCAACATCAGAATCCTTGCTCCTCATCAATAGGAAAAAGGAAGATTAAACACAGCTTTTACCTCATTCGCATACAAATAGATTGAGGGGTGGCGACTTAAATCATCCAAAAGTTCTGGATTCGTCACATTTATGGCTGGTAACTCCCTGCGAGGAATAGAAGTAGCAGAAGTGGGAATTGCAATCGGTACATCCTCCTCATCATCCTCAACATCCGGTACCTCAACCCAGACAAGACGAATCACTGACTCCGTCAACAGACGTGGCTGTCGGGCTAGGCGAGGCCAAGGGACATCAGTAGCTCTCCTCCTCACACCTGAAGAGGTCCTATAGGAGCTACTCAGCTGGTCTGGATCCATATATCTGAACACAAGTCTCCAAATCACCTCAGAAAGGATGTGGTAAATTTTAACTTGGAGCTTTTTAAATGCATTTTATGTCTATATGCATGTATGCATTACTTTAACATAAGACTACAATAGAGTTAAAAATGCATGATACATTAAATGCCTAGGCTCATGGAAAAATTTTGCCAGAGTCTTCTTTGTAAAAAGGACTATCCACATGCACGTAGGCATGACTAGGTGGCCATTCAGTAGCACACCAATCTATAATTATAAACATCCTATATGCATAAAAATATTAAAGTTATAATCCATAAGGGTAGTCTAATTATCAGGATTACTTTGCTTTACAACCTTTGCTCATTTTTTCTCAAATAGGATAAGAAATAGCAGAAAAAGGTGCCAATTTACTGCTTTAAAAGTCAAATCTTTTCACATCAATATGTTCAGCATGGTTAAATACTAACATTTACTATGTTGAATATTTTTTATCAAGTCATATGAGCATGCATATTCACTACTATGTGTTTAGAAGCATTTCATATGATAACTCATTTTCCAACGGTCAAAACTGGTAAAGAAGACATGCATACGTTACTAGGATAGTGTAGAACACTTGTACAGTAACAGATTTTGCAAAAAATAACCCGAACTTAGTAGATCTAAAGAAGAACTCTCGGATTCTCTGTGTGGCGTCAAAAGAAAATGACTTGTAAAAGGGAAAGTTGCCTCAAATAGACCCACGGATGGCCGCGGGTCCACCTGCGGCTGTCGCATGTCCACCTACGACTGTCCCAGGTGGGTTCTACCCCCTCCGGTTTAATCCAATTTAAGTTGAAAAGGAGGTCCCACAAGCTGAAAAGTCAAATCAGGAAAAAAGACGCTACGCGATTAAGCGGAAAAGCCTGAAATCCTGATTTTCAGAGACCAAACTGCAGGTCTACATATAACTCATTGGTATTCACCCAAACACAGGGTTCACAAAGCCGATGATTACAGCTGTTGAAAACTACATTTGGCAATACTTCACAAAGGTCCAATGCCATTAACTTGGGGTTGTGATTTCAATTGCAACTATACCTTTCAAATAGCTCCCCAACAGAGACTTCATATAAACTTCACCATTGAAGCACATTTCAGTGAAGGTCAAGAAACCTTGACATTATTTAGTCGTTGGTAATTAAACCCAGTGAAGCATCGGAGATGGTCTGATAATGGTCACTGTTGAAGCACATTTCAGCGAAGGTCAAGCAGCCTTGACATTATTCAGTCGTTGGCAATTAAACCTAGCGAAGCATCGGAGATAGTCCGATGATGTTCACCATTGAAGTACATTTTAATGAAGGTCAGGCAGCCCTGACAATGCCAACTATTGGTAAAAACTCCAACAAAGCACTGGAAAAACCTGGCGATACAAACTAGGGAAAACCAACCTCATCGGGGAGGACCGATGATGAAATCTGTTATACAAGTCTTCATTAGACAAAAAGCAATTCCCCCAGAGTCTCTTGTACATGAGAAGAACATCTGCGGTGGAAAGTCTATACTGAGGGTTAAGGACCTTGGTGATAACCCTAACGTCAACATCTTCTGGTCTCATTTCATGGAGTAGCCTCTATTTCATGCATCCAGCATACATTTGCATCATGCTGCAATATATTACATCATAATTATCTTATTACATTTCAAGTGTCTAGCAATCTTTATCCTATCCATGCCATTGCATTTCATGAATATGATAAAGAGGGGGCATCTGTAGAAAATAAAAATTTTTCATTCCTGTTACTAACATTGCAGGAGGGCAAAATCGTCTTCCAGAGATAACCCTGAAAGTCAAATCAGCTCAATCTCGGAGACAACCCCAAGATACTTAGTTTTCAATCTCATAGATAACCCCGAGAAACTCATTTGCAGTTCTAGAGACAACCCCAGGAGATTCAGTTCTAACCTCGGAGACAACTCCGAGGAATACAGTTCCAGTTCCGGAGATAACCCCGGATGTGACGCCCCCAAAATAGGTATACATCACCTATTCTGAGTCGCCAAATACATGATATATAATAACCAAGAATTTCTATGGTACATTGTAAATAAATATATTAAATAATCTGTAATGTATTATGGATGATTAAGTGATTATGTGAATAATATGCTATAATATTTAAAGGAAGTCTCACTAATAAGTTAAATAAGTTAGTGAACTAACCTAAGTATTTTAATAATCTAGAAAATAGATGTAAGGTGTTAAACCCTAATTAAATACTCAATAAACTTGAATAAGACAAGTCTAATTGGGTTATGTGAGTAAATTAATATTATTAATGAATAATAATATGGGAATATTAATAATAATGAGCAAAAGTTCAAGAGTTAGTAATGAAAGAAAAATAGGCAATTAAACAAGCCCAATTATATTTTTAGTGTGTGACTTGTAGATAAAATTAATTTAAGAGCAATTAGTTTATTAAATTAGCCTAAGAGGTCATGTATAAGATAAATATAATAATGACCCAATTGAATTAATGGAGAAGCCCAAGTTCAATTTTTTTAGTAAGCATGATAATAAAAGTGCAAGCCCATTAAACATTTAATTGCAAGCCCAATTGTTAAGCCCACTTGGAGAGATTATTATAGTAATTAATTAAGCTAGCTAATAACAACAAAATTGGTGAATAAGGAGGGCATGTGGCCGAAATTAAAGGAGTGGGAAAAGGAGTGGAATGTAATGATTAGGTAACTTTAGTAGGTAAACCACTTCTTTAGTTGGCAACTTTTTATTTGGACAACACATTAAGTGTTTCTTGCAAGTTATCTTTGCTATGATGAGAGAGTAAGTAAGATATAGATGATATGCAATCTAATCATTTGGATTATGCAAGCAAATTTAGAACATCCATTTTACTCTCATTTTATTTGCTAAAGAAAAAAATAGAGAGAGAAAGGAAAATACTAGAAAGAGAGAGAGAGAGAGAGAAAGGAACTCGTGGGGAAGAAGGAGGCTAAAATGTCAAGGTACAAAAATTAATTTCTAGACTTTATTTTCTTTTCTTTTTATGGATTTGACGGAGAAAAGGGTTTTGTGATTTGGAAGTTAGGACCCTTTTATTTATGTGTATTGTGTAGATTCATGTATGAATCTAACTTGTTCAAGTATTTAAAAGTGGATCAAAAGGAGAGAAATGAAACTAGGTTTCTAGAAATCTAGAAAACCCTAGCTTTCACTTATTTTGAACAAATGGTATGTTAAATTTAGACCTTCTTTTCATGATCTGTTGAAGAGTGGTGCTAGATATATGTGTTAACTAGTTAACCCAAGTGGTAGAACATAAAAATCACGTGTTTATCAGTCGTGGTATGAGTTTTGTTCAAAACAGTCCACGTAGTGGACAAAAAGCTTTAAAAAGCTCTTTGGCCAGTATGCCACGAGGGCAATTTCGTCCCCTTAATATGCTTTAAAAATTCAAGGAAACTTTGGGGAGATAATATCAGAGGTTAGGTAGGTCCTGTAAAACTTTGAGAATTTTTGGGCATACGGTTTGAGAGTTATGCATTTTACGGTCGGGGACTACTTTTAAAACTTTAATCGAATAACTCTCTGTGTATTGATCCAAAAATTATGAAATATTTACTGGAAGTACATGTATATAACAGGAGCCTACCCTAAATATTTCAGAATTTTTAGAGTTAATTTCGATTTATGAAAAATCTAACAATATTTGGACATTATGGACTATTTAAATATAGTAAATGAATTTTAAAAATTTTCAGGAAAATTAATTTTCATGAGAGGATTATATGTAGCTACTGTCCAGAAAAGAAATTATTTTTGAGTTGTTTTGCTATTTTTCATATAAATGATGTTATATGGTTAGATGAATTTAATTAAATATATGATGTCAAAAATGTGAAAAATATGATTTCATGGCTTGAGGTCCTTAAGTATGGTTGATGCAGATTTGTGGTGAGGATTTCAGTCAGTGGTGAAGAATGACTTTGTGTATGGTGTTTTAAAAAGGTTTAAATGAATTAATTAGAGAAAGAAAAAGTAATTAAATAAATTGTTTATTAATTCAATAAATGATTTAAAATATCTTTATATGACTAATGATATTAGATTAAAATATTATTGGTAATATTAGACTTAAATGTTATTAAAAGTTAATAATATTAGTTTAAAATATTATTATTTAATTAATAATATTAAACGGGAGATTAAAATAAGAGAAATTACTTTATTTTAATCGTAATCGTTGAATTTGGTAGGGAATGAACTATATTATGTTTGTAGTAGATTGATTTGAGAAGTCAGGGTACTGAAATGGATTTAGGGTTACTGAAATGATTTCAGTTTACTATAGCTAATTTTGGTCGGCTGAAATGATGATTTTAGGATACTTAAATATATTTTGGTTTACTGAAATGATATTTAAGTTTACTGACATGTTATCTAGCTTATTAAGATGACATATAAAAGGGATAACTTATAAGTACAAGTTATGATGTGATTAAAAGACTATCAAAGTATAACAATAACATTAAGATTTAAATGCAATGTCTAATACTTAACTATATGTTTAAATGTTAGACACTTTAATATAAGATACTAAGATTATAAGTGAGTTATGTTATAACTAATCGAAAGATCAATTATAGGTCTTTTCTCTAAAGAAATTAAAGTAAATTGCTTAGCAGTAGACCGCGATTGAGGCAAGTTCTCTAACTCAAACTTGAGTTATTAATTTCAAAACATGTTAGTGAATAATTATTGTTGATTATTCACATCTATATTGATTATTGATACTCGCACTCGGTACAGTTAAATTGATGTTCTATTATTATTGAACTGTAAATTAGTTAAAGTTCTTTTATTCATGAACTGTTTAAGATATGGATATATGCTCATTGTATCAGCTAGATCAAGTATGTTTAAATTTGTTAAATCAAATATGTTGTTAAAAGCTGTGCTTCACCAATTGACTTGGTAAGGACTCAAGACTAAGAAAAAGAACAATTTGATTAAAGTATTATTGAAAAACAATTATTGCTCGTACATTAAGTGTTTATGCATAGTACACCGGGTATGAAAGACTGATCCCCTTGATTACCAAAACTTATTAAAAGGACCAATTTAAATACTGACAACCTTAGCATATGTTCATGGTCACTATGACCACTCAACATCTGTTATTCAATTATTCGAATATTCAGTTTTCAAGACTTAATCCATGTTCTTTCACAATTGATTTCTATTGTTGAACATTGAACGATAAATTCCTTGCTAATCATGATATATCTTCTTTGTATTTAAACTTGCTAAGCAAATTTGTTACTTACCTTTGCTATATCATAACATTTATTTCAGCTATGCCAGAGACGTCCAAGAAGGACAAAGGCAAAGGAAAATTGTAGGAATAGATAAGGATAATGTTTATGTATTATATTATATTATGTACATTGGTAATGTAAACCTTTTGTGTTACTAAGTGTAACTTAATTAAGGTGTGTATAAGTTAAGGTTAATAGACCTTGGGATAATGTTAGAAGACTTTATTATAATGAACAATGTATGTTTATTATTCCGCAATAGTTTATAGAATGCTTATGATGATGATGGATCGTGAGCACCAAACCCGAGGTTTGAGAACACAGATTTGGGGGCGTCACAGATTGGTATCAAAGCCGTAGGTTATAAACTTTAGGATGCGAAACTTATGTTATAATCTTAGAAGAAACTCGTATAGAGTATGCTAAGAGGTGGATTATGGAGATTCATCTAGTATAGATTGTACATAATAAAATATTGTTTCATTTTATCAATGAATATATTTTATTATGATACTGATGTTGTGTTTGTTTGGTTATAGGATGCATGAGGAAGGACAAGGTAGCCATACAGTTAAGAAAGAGCCGATAGATCCGGTAGAGGATCATGTTAATAATGACGAGCGTGACGAGGATGTGATGGAGGTTTTGTTCGACGAGAACACGGCGCTGGAGAATAGAGTGACAGAGTTAGAGTAGGAGAATGCCACTCATCAGTTTACTGAAACTCAATACAAGGAGCTAGCATATCAAGCTCAGAACGAGCTTGATGAGATGAAGATACAGTTGTAGGAGCAGATGACCTTGGCTACGCATACGGTTACCAAGAATGCTGAGCTGAGGGAGATACTAGAACAAGAGCAGAATAAGTTTGCGATATTGACTATTGAGCATCAGGCGTTGCACCTGAGGTTTGACTTAGAGATCGCTGACAGGATCCGAGTTGAGGATGCCTGGGTTCGAGCAGCGAGAAGAGTGGATCAGTTAGAGGTTAAGGCAGAGGCTGGACGGGTAAGGATGGAGTCCTTGGGACGGGCTTTAGATGTAGCATATACTGGTCCCCAAGTAGGAGTGAGGAGATCCTTTGAGATTGGCGAGTCGAGTCGATCTGTTAGACGTCGACTTATGGATTGACTCATTCCACCAGAGCAGGAGCATGCAGGCACATCCTCTCCAGACGCGCAGTGATAGTTTAATAGCTTTCTATTGTATATAGATACAGTAGAACCCCTTTTGTTTATTAGGGTTTAATGCTTGATGTAAACCTTAGACTGTGCGAGGTAGTATGTAAATATGATGTATCCCTATATTAGGTGTGTAGGGGAGTATGTCTTTTGATAGATCCCATATTTGGATGTCAAGAATGAGATAGCTAGCATTTATAAAAATATGCCAGGCATGTGTACGACACTAAAAAAAAATTTGGTATATGAATATAAATGCGGTATTATGACTAAATGTTTGAGTGAGTAGATAAATCTTGAGAATGAAGATAGTAGGTTATCTCTGTGATAATTGAAAGTTGTATTAAACTGAAAAGGTCATTTCGGCAAGCTGAAAAGAACATTTCAGTAAACTGAAATGGATAGTTCAGTAAGTCGAACATGAAGATAATATGATTGTTAGAGTTTAAATTACATGTTATATTTTAAACACTTAGAAGATATATCATATAATTAAAACTCGATGTAATTAAGATTTGTTTAATCAGATAATGCCGCCGAGACGTCAAAATCGTAACCAGAGGGAGGAAAGATCTGTAAATAATGAAGAAGGTCAGGTAGACCCAATGCAGAACTTTGTTGATATGTTAGCTCAGGCTATGCAAAATCAAGCACCAGTAGCTAGAGGTAGGCTAGATGTTGGATTGGCAAATTTTAAAGACTTTAAAGCAGTCAGACCACCAGAATTTAAGGGAACCACAGACCCTATTGAAGCTCAGACCTGGGTGAAGGAGATGGAGAAAGCATTTATGATTGCTAGAGTAGTAGAGGGGCAAAAGACAGCTTTTGCTACCTATTTAATGAAATGTGAAGCTAAATATTGGTGGGAATCAAACCAGGCTAGAGCCGGAACAGCAGTGGTAACTTGGACAAGGTTTAAGGAGTTGTTCTTCGAGAATTATTTCTCGTCGAGCATGTAAGCCAGAATGGAAGTGAAATTTCTTGAATTGAAGCAAGAGAACATGGCAGTTTCAGAATACGCAACCAAATTCAACGAGCTAGCAAGATTTGTACCACATCAGGTGGACATCGAGGCAAGAAAGGCGCGCAGATTTGAGAATAGATTAAAGCCTTGGATATACAGCAAGGTGGCAGTTTTGCAAATTAATACGTTCTCAACGTTGTTTGAAAAGTCTATCATTACAGAAGGTGGTAGTGAAGCGGTGTCTAAGTACAATAGGGAAAAGAATAAGAAGAAGATGGAAGGTGGAAATCAGGGTTCCAGCAGTGGTGGCAGTAACAACAAGAAACATAAGTGGAACAACAGTGACAATGAATTAGGAATGCAATAAGGGAATACTCAGCAGAAGAAGCCAGCGTGTTCAAAGTGTGAAAAGAATCACTCAGGAGAGTGTATGAAAGGGAAAAATGTTTGTTATAATTGTGGTCAGGAAGGACATATTACACCAACCTAAGCTGAAGAAAGGTGGTTGTTTTTCTTGTGGAGGAAAGGGGCATCGATTCAAGGATTGTCCATTGAAGAAGAATACAGATGGAGGAAATGGAAACAAGAGTAGTGCTACAAAGTTAACCATTGGAGGACCAGTTCAGCAGAGCAAGCCGACAGCCCGAACGTTCAATATGACTGTGCAAGACGCAGTTGCATCAAAGGAGGCGGTGTCAGGTATTATTCTGATCAATAATATAAATGCCTACGTATTATTTGATTTGGGAGGCACCTGTTCATTTGTGTCTGATGAATTTGCTAGAAGATTAAACTTACCATGTGAAAAGTTAAAGAACCCAATGAATAAAGAAGTTATAAACAAAGAAGTGATCCCTGTAGAGTTTATCCATAGCAATTGTGGTGTGGAAATAAGGGGACATAAGTTAAGCATGAATTTGATTCCGATACGCTTAGGAGAATTTGATGTTATCTTAGGGATGGATTGGTTGTTTAACCATGAGGCAGTTTTAGATTGCCAGAAAAAGAGCATACGACTTAAGACACCAGAAAAGTCTAAGGTTATATTTTATGGTAGCAAGTCGCCAAGGAAAACAAGTTGTCTGGCGATGATGCAGACCAGAAGGATGTTATAAAAAGGATGTGAAGGTTATTTGGCTCATGTAGTGGATACATGGGTTGAGAATTCGGACACAGGGAAGATAGCTATAGTTAATGAGTTTGGAGATGTCTTTCCAGAAGAATTTCCGGGACTTCCTCCAGACAGAGAAATAGAGTTTGTGATTGATTTAGTATCGGGGACAACGCCGATATCGAAAGTACCGTATCGAATGGCACCGGTAGAAATGAAAGAGTTAATGATTCAGCTACAAGAGTTGTTGGATAAGAAGTACAGTCAACCTAGTGTATCTCCGTGGGGAGCACCAGTGTTGTTTGTAAAGAAGAAAGATGATTCGATGAGATTAGTATGGATTATAGAGAACTGAATAAGGTGACAATCAAGAACAAGTATCCGTTACCAAGAATAGACGATCAGTTTGATCAACTCAAGGGAGCAAGATGTTTTTCGAAGATTGACCTGAGAACTGGTTATCATCAGTTGAAGGTGAGAACAGAGGATGTACCAAAGACAGCATTTAGAACTCGTTACGGTCATTATGAGTTCTTGGTGATGTCGTTTGTACTAACGAATGCACCAGCTGCTTTTATGGACTTGATGAACAGAGTATTTAAACAGTATTTGGATAAATTTGTAGTGGTGTTCATTGATGACATTTTGGTGTATTCAAAGACTGAAGAGGAGCATGCCGAACATCTATGAATTGTATTGGAAACCTTAAGAGAAGAGAAGTTATATGCTAAATTTTCAAAGTGTGAGTTCTGGTTGAAGCGAGTTCAATTTTTGGAACATATCATCGACAACGAGGGAATTTCTGTTGATCCAACAAAAGTAGAAGCGGTGAAAAATTGGGGACAATAGAAGACACCGACAGAGATCAGAAGTTTCTTAGGATTGGCAGGATATTACTGAAGGTTTATTCAGGATTCTCGAAGATAGCAACACCATTAACTAATCTGACGAGGAAGACTGTTAAGTATGTGTGGACAGAGAAGTGTGAACAAAATTTTCAGGAATTAAAAAAAAGATTAAGTGAAGCACATGTGTTATCTTTACCAGATAGTACATGGGGTTTTATAGTGTATAGTGATGCGTCACACAAGGGACTGGGTTACGTGTTAATGTAGAATTGTAAAGTCATTGCGTACGCGTCACGACAGTTAAAGGACTATGAGAAGGGATACCCTACCCATGACCTTGAATTGGCTGCGGTAGTATTTTCCTTTAAGATTTGGAGACATTATCTCTACGGAGAAAAGTGTGAGATATACACAGACCACAAAAGTCTGAAGTATATCTTTACACAAAAGGAGTTAAACATAAGGTAGAGGATATGGTTAGAATTGATCAAGGACTATGATTGTGATATTCTATATCATCTCGGGAAGGCCAATGTAGTAGTAGATGCTTTAAGCAGGAAAAGCAGAGAAAAGTTGTTTGTATTGACAGACTAGGAATAATTAGTAAGAGAAATAGAGAAAATGGAGTTGGAGGTGAAAAATCCGAAGGATTCGGATAAAGTAATAGAAATGGAAGCAAGTTCGACTTTATTAGACAAGGTGAAAGAATCACAAGGGAATGATGAAGAATGCGGTAACATAAATAAGTGGTTAGCTGAAGGCGAAGAGCTGAAGTATAAGATCGACGGCACTGGATTGTTGAGATTTGAAGGAAGAATTTGGGTACCTGCAGTACCAGAGTTAAGAGAAGAGATTATTCAAGAAGTGCACAATACGAGATACTCAATACACCTAGGAAGCACGAAGATGTATCAAGATTTGCGTCAACATTATTGGTGGCCAAACATGAAGAGAGAGGTTGCTAAATGCATCAGCCGCTGTTTAACATGTCAAAGAGTCAAGGCAGAGCATCAACGACCAAGTGGACTATTACAGCCGTTGGAAATTTCAAAATAAAAATGGGAGCACGTCACGATAGATTTTTTGGTAGGACTTCCAACAACACAGAAGGGTTATGATGCTATATGGCTGATTGTCGACCGTCTTACAAAGTCTGCACACTTTTTATCGATCAATATCAGGTATACTTTAGATCAGTTTGAAAAGTTGTATATAAAGGAGATAATTTCGAGACATGGAGTGCTAGTATCTATCGTGTCTGATAGAGATCCGCGCTTCACGTCAAACTTTTAGAGGAGTCTTCAAGAAAGAATGGGGACACAATTAAGGTTGAGTACTGCGTGTCATCCACAGACAGATGGAAAAAGTGAGAGAACGATTCAAACACTAGAAGACATGCTCAGAGCCTGTGTGATGGATTTTAAGTGAAGCTGGGAAGATCATCTTCCATTGGTGGAGTTTATGTATAATAATAGTTATCATGCAAGCATTGGAATGCCGCCGTATGAAGCCCTGTGTGGAAGAAAGTGCAGAACGCCCTTATGTTGGGATGAGATAGGTGAAAGAAGATTGTTGGGGCCAGAATTGGTGCAGCAGACTGTGGAGATCATCAAAATGATAAGAGCTCGACTGGTAGCAACTCAGGATCGACAAAAGAAGTACGCAGATATTCATCGTAAGAAAAGAGATTTCGAAGTGAGAAGCTACGTATTTATAAAGTTATCTCCTTGGAAAGGTAAGATAAGATTTGGGAAGAAAGGTAAATTGAGTCCAAGGTTTATTGGACCATTCGAAATACTAAAGAAGATAGGGGAAGTGGCGTACGAGGTAGCCCTGCCTCCTGAACTGAAACGTATTCACAATGTGTTTCATGTGTTAGTGTTGCGTCCGTACAAGCCGGATTACAAGCATGTGATATCCTACGAGCCGATTCAAGTCGAGAAGGACTTATCATACGAGGAGGTTCCTATAGTAATTTTGGATAGGAAAGAGCAGAAATTGAGAAATAAGGTTATACATTCTGTCAAAGTCCTATGGAGAAACTACAATACTGAAGAAGCTACGTGGGAGCTTGAAGAAAAGATGAGGAAGAATTATCCGAATCTTTTTGAGTAACCTTAATGAAATTTCGGGGACGAAATTCTTATGAGGAGGAGAGAATATAATAACCAAGAATTTCTATGGTACATTGTAAATAAATATATTAAATAACCTGTAATGTATTATGGATGATTAAGTGATTATGTCAATAATATGCTATAATATTTAAAGGAAGTCTCACTAATAAGTTAAATAAGTTAGTGAACTAACCTAAGTATTTTAATAATCTAGAAAATAGATGTAAGGTGTTAAACCCTAATTAAATACTTAATAAACTTGAATAAGACAAGTCTAATTGGGTTATGTGAGTGAATTAATATTATTAATGAATAATAATATGGGAATATTAATAATAATGAGCATAAGTTCAAGAGTTAGTAATGAAAGAAAAATAAGTAATTAAACAAGCCCAATTATATTTTTAGTGTGTGACTTGTAGATAAAATTAATTGAAGAGCAATTAGTTAATTAAATTAGCCCAAGAGGTCATGTATAAGATAAATATAATAAAGACCCAATTGAATTAATGGGGAAGCCCAAGTTCAATTTTTTTAGTAAGCATGATAATAAAAGTGCAAGCCCATTAAACATTTAATTGCAAGCCCAATTGTTAAGCCCACTTGGAGAGGTTATTATAGTAATTAATTAAGTTAGCTAATAACAACAAAATTGGTGAATAAGGAGGGCATGTGGCCGAAATTAGAGGAGTGGGAAAAGGAGTGGAATGTAATAATTAGGTAACTTTAGTAGGTAAACCACTTCTTTAGTTGGCAACTTTTTATTTGGACAACATATTAAGTGTTTCTTGCAAGTTATCTTTGCTATGATGATAGAGTAAGTAAGATATGGATGATATGCAATCTAATCATTTGGATTATGCTAGCAAATTTAGAACATCCATTTTACTCTCATTTTATTTGCTAAAGAAAAAAAATAGAGCGAGAAAAGAAAAATACTAGAAAGAGAGAGAGAGAGGAACTCGTGGGGAAGAAGAAGAAGAAAGGAAGAGGGCCTAAGCTCATGCACCCAAGATTTATAACCTACTACGGGTATAGAAGGAAGGAGGCTAAAAAGTCAAGGTACAAAAATTAATTTCTAGACTTTTTTTTTCTTTTTATGGATTTGATGGAGAAAAGGGTTTTGTGATTTGGAAGTTAGGACCCTTTTATTTATGTGTATTATGTAGATTCATGTATGAATCTAACTTGTTCAAGTATTTAAAAGTGGATCAAAAGGAGAGAAATGAAACTAGGTTTCTAGAAATCTAGAAAACCCTAGCTTTCGCTTCCTTTGAACAAATGGTATGTTAAATCTAGACCTTCTTTTCATGATCTGTTGAAGAGTGGTGCTAGATATATGTGTTAACTAGTTAACTCAAGTGGTAGAACATAAAAATCACGTGTTTAGCAGTCGTGGTATGAGTTTTGTTCAAAACAGTCCACGTGGTGGACAAAAAGCTTTAAAAAGCTCTCTGGCCAGTCTGCCACGAGGGCAGTTTCATCCCCTTAATATGCTTTAAAAATTCAAGGAAAATTTGGCGAGGTAATATCAGAGGTTAGGTAGCTCCTGTAAAAATTTGAGAATTTTTGGGCATACGGTTTAAGAGTTATGCATTTTACGGTCGGGGACTACTTTTAAAACTTTAATCGAATAACTCTCTGTGTGTTGATCCAAAAATTATGAAATATTTACTGGAAGTACATGTATATAACAGGATCCTACCCTGAAAATTTTAGAATATTTGGAGTTAATTTCGATTTATGAAAAATCTGGAAATATTTGGACATTATGGACTATTTAAATATAGTAAATGAATTTTAAAAATTTCCAGAAAAATTTATTTTCATGAGAGGATTATATGTAGCTACTGTCCAGAAAAGAAATGGTTTTTGAGTTGTTTTGCTATATTTCATATAAATGATATTATATGGTTAGATGAATTTAATTAAATATATGATGTCAAAAATGTTAAAAATATGATTTCATGGCTTGAGGTCCTTAAGTATGGTTGATGCAGATTTGTGGTGAGGATTTCGGTCAGTGGTGGAGAGTGACTTTGTGTATGGTGTTTTAAAAAGGTTTAAATGAGTTAATTAGTGAAAGAAAAAGTAATTAAATAAATTGTTTATTAATTCAATAAATAATTTAAAGTATCTTTATATGACTAATGATATTAGATTAAAATATTATTGGTAATATTAGACTTAAATGTTATTAAAAGTTATTAATATTAGTTTGAAATATTATTATTTAATTAATAATATTAAATGGGAGATTAAAATAAGAGAAATTACTTTATTTTAATCGTAGTCGTTGAATTTGGTAGGGAATGAACTATATTATGTTTGTAGTAGATTGATTTGAGAAGTCAGGGTACTGAAATGGATTCAGGGTTACTGAAATGATTTCAGTTTACTGTAGCTGATTTTGGTCGGCTGAAATGATGATTTCAGGATACTGAAATATATTTTGGTTTATTAAAATGATATTTTAGTTTACTGACATGTTATCTAACATATTAAGATGACATATTAAAGGGATAACTTATAAGTACAAGTTATGATGTGATTAAAAGACTATCAAAGTATAACAATAACATTAAGATTTAAATGCAACGTCTAATACTTAACTATATGTTTAAATGTTAGACACTTTAATATAAGATGCTAAGTTTATAAGTGAGTTATGTTATGACTAATCGAAAGATCAATTATAGGTCTTTTCTCTAAAGAAGTTAAAGTAAATTGCTTAGCAGTAGACCGCGATTGTGGCAAGTTCTCTAACTCAAACTTGAGTTATTAATTTCAAAACATGTTAGTGAATAATTATTGTTGATTATTCACATCTATATTGATTATTGATACTCGCACCAGGTGCAATTAAATTCATGTTCTATTATTATTGAACTGTAAATTAGTTAAAGTTCTTGTAATAACCGGAGAATTTAGATATTTATTAAAATCTTAAAATATTAAGTTAATGTTAAATATTGAACCTAGACAGAAAATAAGTGTATAAAATTGACATTTTTGGGAAGGGATTTTGTGAATTTAAAAACTTTTGGTGAAGGTTTACAGTGTTAAGGGTATAAGTATATATGTTCTGTGTATATGATCTTATATGTGTACAGTATGTGGTTAAGGGTCGAGGATTGACCAAATAACCAATATCAGGGACAAACCCTAATATTATATTAAGAACCTCGATGTTCAGTTAGAAAACCATATCAACTGATAAGAAACCCTAGCACCGGATTTGAAAACCCTAATTTCAGTTTCAGGAATCCGAAACCTTAATTCGAAGTATTAAAATCCTAATTTGGAAGTTTGAAAATAAGTACAAGATTTTTATGTTATTGATGTTTTATATTTAATTAGGGATAGCCCTAATTGATTATTAGAAAACCCTAATTGTTCAGCTGGAAACTTTAATGTACAATTATAGAACTTAATTGCTAAATTAGCAATTTTAATTAAGGAAATATTAACCCTAATTAGCAAGCTTGAATGCGATTAGAAAATTTTAATGTAATTAGAAAATCCTAATTATAATTTAGAAATCTTAATTTCCTATTTTTAGAACCTAATTAGAAAAGCCTAGAAATTGAATTTGTGTAATCTTAGGGTTAAACCCTAAAGGTCAAACCTTAAGGGTTAAAACCTAAGGGTTGTGACAAGTTACCAAGTTGCCATTAGCTTTACAAGTTAAATGACCAAATTACCCTTCTTGAATATTTTAATGAGATGGAGTGTAGATCTAACCCTACTTGTGGTTGGTGACCAACCCTAAGCTAGCCATGTGGTCTAGAAATCAACTTTAATAAGCTAACAACTGATCACATGATCAACCATAGGCATTACATCATATTATATATAGATTGAGAGAGATAAAATGCTCACTTTACTTTTCAACCTAGCCAAGCCTTCTTTCTCTCTCCCATTCAAAATTTTAGAGTGATAGTGAGTGATAAGTTAAGCCAAGATCATGTGTTAGCTTGCCAAGATCAAACATCAAGGATCATATTCAAAAATTGGGCATTCATAAGGTATAAACCCTAAACTTCAAAATCTTTATAAATTTGTGTTAATGTTATGATTTGTTGTTTAATGTTGTGTTAGAGGGTGTCATTTAGTGATCTGGGTTGCTATAACATAGATCCATTACATCTAGATGCTCGAAATTAAAGATTTCAAAAAATCTGGAAAAAGTTGAAAAGACTGTCTGACAGCCATATGTCAAGGCCTCTAGATCGTTACCTGTTAAGTGTTATGTGTGTTTTATGTTATAGATCTATAGTATGCCATGTGGACTTTGATCTGGAACTGAAATCAGGATCATATCATGTTTAGATCGCAAGTTATGAACGGTCAAACGTAGTTGACCGATCACGAAACTGGAATTTTGGGCAACCCAGAATTTCTAGAAACTCTGACAACCCTTTTGTAGGCCATGAATCTTACCGTGTTTAATGTTTTAGATTATGTTGTTGCTTGGGATTTGTAGTCTGGCATATGGACTACACATCCATACCTTTAGATTACCCAAATACGTAACAGAAGCGAATTTAATAATGGTCAAACTTCGGTTGACCAAACTGCTCAAGAACATTTCTGGGAAACCCAGAAATGTTCAAGAACAGTTTTCTTGACTACTTTGACCGGCCCAGATCTTGAATAAGTTATGTTGTTAAGTTGATGTTATGCTATGTAGTGGTTCTACGACATGAACACTATAGAATTGGACCTTAATAGCAACATTGTAATGACCAGAACACCAAGAAAATTGAATCACAATTACAAGCCCAGAAATCAAACTATATCATGACCAAGCTATATCATTTTCTGTAGCTGAAATCTTATAGTTGTGATATAGTTTGGTCATAAAATCGATTTGTAGTTGTAATATTGCATGTATACTAGAACATTAGCACAATTACAAGCCCATAAATCAACTAGACCATAGATTAAATCTTGGTCAAAGTAGGCAGCCTGATAATGAGTTTGAATGTCCTGGGTTTGGCCAAGAACACCTATAGCGACAGTTCTGTCGCTATAGAACCCTTTAGTGACAGTTTATTTATGGAAATTAGTTATTTTATTTAATAAATAGAGAAAAATAGTTTTTAATTATTAAAATTACATAATAAATTCTTAAAAATTATTTTAAAGCCTGAAAATTAGTTTTTAATTATTCTGACTATATTTCATAAATATTTAATATTTTTAAAATAATAATGGTAATTAATTTATTTAATTATAATATTAGATAAATTATTTAAAAATGATTTTAATACATGAAAAATCATGAAAATTATATCATGATATAAGAAAATATTTTAAGTTATTTTTAGTGACTTTTAATATTTTGTGAAGAATTTCATTAATAAATTAATATTAATGGTAAATAATTTATTTACTAAGTGTATTAAATAAATTATGAAAAAATAGAATTAATGCTTTAAAAATTATTCTAAGTTATAAAATATAACTTTTGATATTTTGTCATGAAAAATATTAATATTTAATATTAATGGCAATTATCGGATAATGGATTTAAAGATTTAAAAATCATATAAATATGATTTTAAGGTATTAAAAATACTTCGATATATTATAAATATATTATAATATTATGTTATGATTTTCATTAATATTTAGTATTAAATAAATATTAATGATAAAGGAATTATGTGGTATTTAAATCATATAAATATGATATTAATGATTTAAAATTCATGATAAAAGTTAATAATTACTTGAAAATTATTATGAGCCTATGAAAATTATTTTGACTGAATAATTAATTGTCTGAGTTAATTGTGTTGCGTTTAGACATAGTCTTATGGATATTAGGCTCGATAGTTATCCAACTAGGCCGTCGGGATGTCAGAATAGTACCGAATTTAACTCAGACTGCAATTGTTTGACTTGATACTAGGTCTTATGTGTTGTATAGATGGATAAAATAATGTGGTAATGTGTTTAGATTATTCTATACTGTGATGATATTATTCTAACTTGGGAAATCGATATTATTAATAGTAGGTTTTCAGATAAAGCTAAGTTATGTTTCGTAATGGTAATCAACCGATCAGGCAAGTTTCTTATACTCACTTATTGTGAAAGTTTTTCTTGAACTGTTCTTTTAACTTATGATTAATCATTGTTGATTACATCATGTCTATAAATTGTTGAATCGTACTTTGTACATATTGCATGTGTTCATCAAGTATGAAAGGCTGATCACCTTCATTACCATTTGGTCCAGATATAATTGATATGTTCATGTTTAATGTTCGTTCAGTTATGAAAATTTGTCCATACTAGTTCACAATTATATTGTTGAATGTTAGCCAGCTATTATTCAAAATCTTTTCATCATGATATATCCATAATTTATTGAACTTAAACTTGCTGGGCAAACTTGTTGCTCACCCTTGCTATATCATGATAAACATTGCAGATTAAGGCGAATACGTCGGATACAAGGAAAAGTCAAAGCCAAGTTTAGCTTGGGACTATGAGTGCAGCTAGATTTGTAATAGTATTGTATAATAATAACATTGTATGTTAGATACGATATTGATTCAGGTTTTAAGTAAGGTTCTTGACCTTGGGGATAATATGTAATGTTTAATGTATAGACAATTTATGCTCATTGTATCAGCTAGATCAAGTATGTTTAAATTTGTTAAATCAAATATGTTGTTAAAAGTTGTGCTTCACCAATTGACTTGGTAAGGACTCAAGACTGAGAAAAAGAACAATTTGATTAAAGCATTATTGAAAAACAATTATTGCTCGTACATTAAGTGTTTATGCATAATACACCGGGTATGAAAGGCTGATCCCCTTGATTACCAAAACTTATTAAAAGGACCAGTTTAAATACTGACAACCTTAGCATATGTTCATGGTCACTATGACCATTCAACATCTGTTATTCAATTATTTGAATATTCAGTTTTCAAGACTTAATTCATGTTCTTTCACAATTGATTTCTATTGTTGAACATTGAACGATAAATTCCTTGCAAATCATGATATATCTTCTTTGTATTTAAACTTGCTAAGCAAATTTGTTGCTTACCCTTGCTATATCATGACATTTATTTCAGCTATGCCAGAGACGTCCAAGAAGGACAAAGGCAAAGGAAAAGTGCATGAATAGATAATGATAATGTTTATGTATTATATTATATTATGTACATTGGTAATGTAAACCTTTTGTGTTACTAAGGGTAACTTAATTAAGGTGTGTATAAGTTAAGGTTAATAGACCTTGGGATAATGTTAGAAGGCTTTATTATAATGAACAATGTATGTTTATTATTCCGCAATAGTTTATAGAATGCTTATGATGATGATGGATCGTGAGCACCAAACCCGAGGTTTGAGAACCCGGATTTGAGGGTGTCACATGATACAGAAACAACTACAACATCATTACTACAATTGTCGTACAAAATACGACAACACATAAACTGTGAGTTTAAATACAAATATTATCTTCTAAACAATATCCACACTCAAATAAGTCCTCATTACAATTATTGAAACACTATTTTACAAAATAGTGAGGACTGCTAACACAACTGACTGGAAACATCACTCCACACCTCGACTAGTTCCCGCTATATTCTCGCCTCCTGAGAAAAATGGAACAAAAAGGAAAAGGGTGAGCTCAACTAGCCTAGTAAAGAATATTATGACTAAGATAATATACAACAAATTATCATTAGTCTTCAACAGGTAAAAATCTGATAAAATATAATAGACAACAAGTTTTAGATCAACAACTGCAGCGAAAACAACAATCCATTAAAAGTGTCAAGTAGAGAATGAATTATACTATCTTCTAAGATTTAAAAGTCCATCATCAATATTTTATCCCTGTAACATCAATCAATATACATCTTGAATCAAATATTCATCTTTGCACTACAGGCCAAAGATATTTATTTGTATCACCAGTTGGTCATGTTCATCTAAACACCTGTTCATCTTTGCACTACGGGCCAAAGATATTCATCAGTTAATCATTCATCTTTGCACTACACGCCAAAGATATTCAGTAATATCATCATTTAGGACTGAGGATGATGAGAAATATCTTAAAAAAAACGAATGCAGTGAAACAAATGAATAAATATTAGGGATTCATACTACAATTTATTCAAGTTAAAAAATACTCCATAATAATCAATTGTGGAGCAAAATTCAAAAATAAAGATCAAAATATGGATACAATCAAAGATAGTAATCATAATAGACATCTTAGACAAAGAAGAGAAAATTTTATTTTTCGATGAATAGTGTCGTATTTGTGAATAGTGTCGTATACGTGAATAGTGTCGTATACGTAAATAGTAACTCCGACACAAAAAGGTAAAAATTTCACAATAAAATTTATATCAATATTTCGGCATAATGATATTAAAATAAAATATCATTTACGAAGAAAATATCATCCATTACCTCAAAAGATTAGTACTTCCGGCTGAAATATCAGGTATAAGGCTGAAGAAAACTTGTACTGAATAGTAACTCTCAAAGTATCTAAATATTCTCAAAAATACGCTCGATAATATAGAGAGAGAAAGAGAGAAAACTTGTTTCTGGTGTGATTTTCAATTCTAACTAAGCACTCTATTTATAGAAAAATGCTTAGAACGCTAAAGCAGACTAACCTGCTACCTGATGGCTTTACCTGCTACTATTCACGCCCACCACTTTTGAAATAAAATTTCAGCACATTTCTCACCAACCAAAAGTGGGGTCCACCCATTTTAGAAATTTCCTAAATATTTTAAATTTAAACAATAATCAGCAACTTCAATAATTCATAATAAATAGCCCTTTTATCAAAAAAATTTGAGTCTTATTTCTATTCCATAGAAAATTTAATTCTCCACAATTTTGTAGAAGAAAACTTTTCCAAATTCCAATCAAAAAATGTCCGAAATCCACATACGGATGATTTTTAATACCTCCATTCTAACAAAATACTGATAAAATACCTCAGCATTAATTTATTAATTTATATCCACATAAAAAAAATAAATATTTCTTATCATATAAATCAATAATTAATTATTCACAAATAATATAATAGAATCACAATTATGACAACCAGGTCATTCCCAGGAAAGATGGGGTTTTTCGATAAGGATTTCTCCTTACTAGCGCGCAATTAGGTGACCAAACCTCTCCTTAGACAGAACTTCCTTAGACATTGCCAATAATGCTATCTAACAATATTATTCAAATAATATGAATTATTGATCTGATAATGGAGATATTGTGCAGTGACAATTATTGAAATAACAATAATATAAAATATCAACGTAGCAATTATTGAATCAATAAAATAAAATATTGAACAGTAATTACTGTAACAATTATTGAATAGTGCTTTCTTACGTAAGGATCAATAATTCAACAATAATATACAATACCGTGTTCTACTGTGCATCCACGTGTATTGCTGTATTTTAATCACTGGGTATTCCAACAATGTTAATGGTAACAACTGCATCGTTATTTATAAAAATTCAAACTTGTCGTTTTCTTCATCGGGCCCACAAATGACTGCGCCATCGTTCGAATATTTCCCAACATCAAGAATATTCCATGACCAAATAAATATTCCCCGACAACAATGAATATTTTATAACCACTTGTTTATTTTGTAAAATTTGCGCATTTCACCCATAACCAAAACATTATATCAAATTAATACCTTATTATTCAAAATAATAATTAGAGGAAATTCAATTTTATTTATGAATAAGTTGGGGTCTTACACCGGAGAAGTCAGTTTTAAACTCGGAGGCAACCCCGAGGCACTCAGATTCAACCCCGGAGATAACCCCAGGAGATCAGACACACCTCAAAAATACCCCTAAGGACATTCAGCACTCACAACAGCCCAATCTCAGAGATAACCCTGAGCAACGACTGCTACATCAGCCTAGAGTTGGAGATAACCCCGGTGAGGGGAAAAATATCATTTTGCCACCTCGATGCTACATTCACGCAGTCTCAAGATCTTAACAGGTACCTCCTTGTACATTAAATCTTCGACTATCTCTTCTGGTTCTAACTCAATTATGTGGTTCAGATCTTTCACATATTTATGAAGTACAGATATGTGAAACACATTATGAACATGAGACATGCTTGGAGGTAGTACGAGTCTATATGCCACATTTTTTATTCGGTCAAGAATCTCAAATGGACCAACAAATTTTAGATTGATCTTTTCTCTCTTTCCAAATCTTGTTACTCCCTTCCAAGGAGCAATACGTAACAATACATGATCCCTAATATTAAATTTCACGTCCTTTCGATGAAGATTCGCATAATTCTTTTGTCGATCCTGTGCCATTTGTATACGTTGTCAGATCATTTGGATTTTCTCTGTAGTCATACGTACCAATTCTGGTCCCAACAACATTGCTTCACCCACCTCGTCCTAGCATACTGGAGAATGATATTTTTTTCATACAATGCCTCGAATGGAGTCATGCCTATACTTGCTTGATAACTGTTGTTGTAGAAAAATTCCACCAATGGTTGGTACTTATCGCAACTCCCTTTGAAATCTAGGACACATAGTCTTAATAAATCTTCAAGAGTTTGAATAGTCCTTTTTGATTGCCCATCCGTTTGAGGATGGTAAGCCAAACTGAATCGTAAATCCGTGCCCATAGCTTTTTGCAAGCTAACCCAAAATCGTGAAGTGAATCTTGGGTCACGATTCGAAACTATGGATACTGGCATGCCATGCAATCTCACAATATCATAATCTCATTCACGTACATACGAGCAAAACGTTCAAGGGAATAAGTCTCTTATATCGACAAGAAATGAGCAGACTTGGTAAATCTATCAACAATAACCCAAATCGCATCTATGCCTTGAGAAACCTTGGGAAGACCCGTAATGAAATCCATAGTAATGTGTTACCACTTCCATTTCGGGATCTCAAGTGGTTGCAATGGACCCTTTGGCACTTGATCCTCCGCCTTTACACGTTGACAAGTTAAACACCTCAAGATAAACTCTGTAATCTCTCTCTTCATATTGCTCCACCAAAATGTATGTCGAGGATCATGATACATTTTGGTACTCCTAGGATGGATTACAAACGGTGTGTTGTGTACCTCCATCATGATTCTATGCTTCAAGTCAGAATCGTTAGGAACATAAAATCTGGAGTTAACTCGAAGTATTCCTTCTTCATCGATTCTCACTTCTGGAATATCACCTTCTTGCACTTTCTTCTTCATACGCATCAGCTCCAGGTCCGTAGCTTGAGCGACTTTAACTTTATCGATTAAAGTCGGTTCTACTCGTATATTTGATATCATCACGTGGGTACTTGGAGCTTTTACCTCTATCTCCATCCTTTGTAAGTCATACAAAATGGGACTTTGCGTTGACAATATCACACTCGTACCCGCATATGATCTTCTACTCAATGCATCAGCTACTACGTTCACTTTTTCAGGATGGTATTAGATGGTCTGATCGTAATCTTTCAACAGCTCAAACCAACGTTGTTGCCTCATGTTAAGTTCATTTTAGGTGAAGAAATATTTAAGGCTTTTATGATCCATATAAATCTCCACTTTCTCCCCATACAGCTAGTGTCTCCAGATCTTCAACGCAAAAAGAATTGCTGCTAACTCTAGATCATGAGTAGGATAATTCCTCTCATATTCTTTGAGTTGTCACGAGGCATAGGCTATGACTTTCTTATGTTGCATGAGAACACATCCTAACCCTTTGCTTGAAGCATCATTGTAGATAACAAATCCATCTGAACCAGATGGTATTGTCAGAACAGGTGCCGAAATGAGTCTCCTCTTGAGCTCTTGGAAACTCTTCTCACATTCCTCGCTCCATACGAATTTTGTATCTTTCCGAGTCAGCTGAGTTAACTGAGTACCGATTCGAGAAAATCCTTCCATGAATCTCCAATAATAACCAGCTAAGCCCAAAAAGCTACGTACTTCGGTCACCGACTTCGGTTGCTCCCAACTTTGTATGGCTTTAATCTTCGCCGGGTCAACAGATACTCTATGTTTTGACACCACGTGCCCAAGGAATACTACTTCCTCAAGTCAGAACTCGTATTTCTTCAGCTTGGCATATAGCTTGCTATCACAAAGCCTTTAAAGTACCAGCTTCAAATGGCGATCATGATCTTCATGGCTTTTGAAATAGATGAGGATGTCATCAATAAAGACAACAACGAATTGATCCAAATATTCTTTGAACACACGATTCATCATATCCATGAAAGCAGCATGAGCATTAGTCAATCCAAAAGACATGACTAAGAATTCATAATGTCCGTACCGAGTTCTGAAAGCAGTCTTCGGAATATCCTCAGTTTTAATCTTTAGCTAATGATATCCAGAACGAAGATCGATCTTTGAAAAGAATTTTGCTCCTTGTAACTGGTCGAACAAGTCATCAATGCGAGGTAGCAGATACCTATTTTTAATGGTGACATGATTCAATTCTCGGTAGTCAATACAAAGCTGCATACTCCCATCTTTCTTCTTTACGAATAAAACAGGAGCACCCCAAGGAGATGTACTAGGACGAATGAAACCGATGTCCAACAACTCCTGTAGTTGGACCTTTAACTCTTGAAGTTCAATAGGAGCCATTCGATATGGGGTTTTAGAAATAGGTTTTGTACCGGGTCCAAGGTCAATAAAGAATTTAACTTCACGTTCTGGAGGTAGACCGGGATGTTCTTTAGGAAATACGTCAGGAAATTCACTAACAATAGAAATATTATTCAAATCTGACACGTTTTTGTTCAAGTCCGTGACATGGGCTAAAAAAGCTTGACATCTATTTTTCAATAAACGAATAGCTTTATGGCTTGATATGACAGTGATTGACTTTAGTGGTTTAGTAGCTTGAATTCGCATAACAGGTTGGTTAGGAATATGAAAACTAACAACCTTACGAAAATAATCAATCTGGGCATGATGAATAGTTAACCAATCAATCCCTAAAATCACATCAAATGCAAGTATTTTCAAAGAAATAAGATCGACAGGTAATGTGATGGTACCAACTTGGATCAAGCAAGATTTATAAACAGTAGATGCAATGAAGGTTTCTCCTAACGGAGTCTCAACAGATAAGTCAAAGTCTAATTTCTCCGGAGTCAAGTTCAAACGTTAAACACAAGCAGGAGAGATAAAAGAATGGGTAGAACCGATATCTAATAAGGTATAAACTTCACAAAAGTTTATGATTAGCTTAGCCGTGATCACCTCGTTCGGGTTCCTCGTATTTTGGCCAGTCACGACAAACACTCTTCCAAGAACCGCTGACTTTAACTTGTCTGGAACAGTCTTTAGAGTCACCATTCCTATTGGACTTGGTTTCGCTACAAGACAATCTCTAGCTATATGACCTACCTTTTCACAGTTATAACACACCTTGGATTGTTGTGGGCAGTTTTGGCTGATATGTCCATCTTTCCCGCATTTGTAACATACGACCGGTGGTCGTTCTCCTTCCCTAGAAATAGTTGATGTTGGTGCTGACGTCTTCACGTTGTCATTGTTGTACCTTCTCTTTTTAAAATCTCCCCCCGACTCGCTTCTTCTACTATCATGGCCACGATTACCACCAGAGTGGTTACTGCTTTTATCCGAATGTTTTCCTCCTCGTTGGTTGTCATTGCTCCGATGACTGATGCCACCGTTATGACCCTGGTTATGGTCCTTCGGTTGAACATACTCATTATCACGCTCTAATAATTGAACATTGTTTACAACATCTGATTATAGAGAAAATTTATGAGAGATAAGATATTGCCGAATTTCAGGTTTCAGACCTCTTAGAAACATCTTCGTCATATGTTCCTCATTCTCTACCAAATGAGGTGCAAACCTGGATAACTCTGCGAACTTAGCATCGTACTGAGACACAGTCATGTTATTTTATTCCAGTCTAATAAACTCTACCTCCTTCATATGACGAATACTTTCAGGAAAATACTTGTCATTGAACATTTTCTGAAACGTTTCCCAATACATATTGAGTGCGGCTGGATGGGTACGCTTCACAGATTCCCATCAGTAATCTGCCTCACCGCGAAACATAAAGGTGGCGAATGGAACCTTCTGTTCCTCCGTGCATCCCAAGACATCAAATATCTTGGTAAGTTGCTTGACCCACGTTTCCATCTTGATCGGATCTGGCTTTTCCACAAATTCTGGTGGTCCCAACTCTTTGAATTGCTTGGCTGTGACAAGCCGCGCGTTGCTATCATTTCCACCTATATTTTATACACTCGTCTGATTTTGTATGAACTGCAAAAAGCTTCTAAACATTCCATCATTCATCATTTATTCGGTAGTGTTGTTTACAGGAGGAATATTGCCTTCCTGTTGCACGTTCCCTTGGTTGGTGATTAAAGGTGTCTCCACGGTCTCATTCACTCTATTGTTAACATTCTCAGCTGCCATTCTCAAATACTGCCATAAAACAAGGGTTAATTAAAGAAATTGACATACCACATAATACCCCTATATTATGACCGACCAACAAATAAGCTTAGGTAGGACACACTAGCGAAGGATTTACTCGTCTCTTCCCTCCTAGTTCTATTCCCCGATCTCCGCCAGAGACTATATCCCTAAGCTCTGATACCAACTGTGACTCTTGTCCCAACTGTGGACAACACCTCACAGTGATACTTATCAGTTTTCCATAGTAGAACGGTGTCCCCTACGGAGAGTCTGGCTTCGGTGCATCCCTCATCAACAGGAAGTCACCAGATAGAGGCTCGGGTCTCTTTACTTATGGCTCTGATACCAACTATGACGCCCCCAAAATAGGTATACATCACCTATTCTGAGTCGCCAAATACATGATACAGAAACAACTACAACATCATTACTACAATTGTCATGCAAAATACGAAAACACATAAACTGTGAGTTTAAATACAAATATTATTTTCTAGACAATATCCACACTCAAATAAGTCCTCATTATAATTATTGAAACACTATTTTACAAAATAGTGAGGACTGCTAACACAACTGACTGGAAACATCACTCCACACCCCGACTAGTTCCCGCTATATTCTCGCCTCCTAAGAAAAATGGAACAAAAAGGAAAAGGGTGAGCTCAACTAGCCTAGTAAAGAATATTATGACTAAGATAATATACAACAAATTATCATTAGTCTTCAACAGGGAAAAATCTGATAAAATATAATAGACAACAAGTTTTAGATCAATAACTGCAGCGGAAACAACAATCCATTAGAAGAGTCAAGTAGAGAATGAATTATACTATCTTCTAAGATTTAAAAGTCCATCATCAATATTTTATCCCTGTAACATCAATCAATATATATCTTGAATCAAATATTCATCTTTGCACTACAGGCCAAAAATATTCATTTGTATCACAAGTTGGTAATGTTCATCTAAACACCTGTTCATCTTTGCACTACGGGCCAAAGATATTCATCAGTTAATCATTCATCTATGCACTACAGGCCAAAGATATTCAGTAATATCATCATTTATGACTGATGATGATGAAAAATATCTTAAAAAAACGAATGTAGTGAGACAAAATGACAAATATTAGGGATTCGTACTACAATTTATCTAAGTTCAAAAATACTCCATAATAATCAATTGTGGAGCAGAATTCAAAAATAAAGATCAAAATATGGATACAATCAAAGATAGTAACCATAATAGACATCTTAGACAAAGAAGAGAAAATTTTATTTTTCTGTGAGTAGTGTCGTATTTGTGAATAGTGTCGTATACATGAATAGTGTCATATACGTGAATAGTAATCCCGACACAAAAAGGTAGAAATTTCATAATAAAATTCATATCAATATTTTGGCATAATGATATTGAAGAAAATAATATTATTTACGAAGAAAATAACATCCATTACCTCAAAAGAACAGTACTTTCGGCTGAAATATCAGGTATAAGGCTGAAGAAAACTTATACTGAATAGCAACTCTCAAAGTATCTAAATACTCACAAAAATACGTTCGATAATATAGAGAGAGAAAGGAAAAAAATTTGTTTCTGGTGTGATTTTCAATTCTAACTAAGCACTCTATTTATAGGAAAATGCTTAGAACGTCAAAGCAGACTAACCTGCTACCTGATGGCTTTACCTGCTACTATTCACGCCCACCACTTTTGAAATAAAGTTTTAACACATTTCCCACCAACCAAAAATGGGGCCCACCCATTTTAGAAATTTCTAAAATGTTTTAAATTTAAACAATAATCAGTAGCTTCAATAATTCATAATAAATAACCATTTATCAAAAAAATTCGAGTCTCATGTCTATTCCATAGGAAATTTAATTCTCTACAACTTTGTAGAAGAAATGTTTTCCAAATTCCAATTAGAAAATGTCCGAAATTCACATACGGATGATTTTTAATACCTCAATTCTGACAAAATACTGATAAAACACCTCAGCATTAATTTTTTCATTTATATCCACATTAAAAAAATAAATATTTTTTTATCATATAAATTAATAATTAATTATTCACAAATAATATTATAGAATCACAATTATGACAACCAGGTCATTCCCAGGAAAGAGGAGACTTTCCGATAAGGATTTCTCCTTACTAGCGCACAATTAGGTGACCAAACCTCTCCTTAGATAGAACTTCCTTAGACATTGCCAATAATGCTATCTAACAATATTATTCAAATAATATGAATTATTGATCTGATAATGGAGATGCTGTGCAATGACAATTATTGAAACACTAATAATATAAATATCAACGTAGCAATTATTGAATCAATAAAATAAAATATTGAATAGTAATTACTGTAACAATTATTGAGTAGTGCCTTCTTACGTAAGGATCAATAATTAACAATACTATGCAATACCGTGTGCTACTGTGCACCCACGCGTATTATTGTATTTTAACCACCGGGTATTTCAACAATGTTAATGGTAACAATTGCGCTGTTATTTATAAAAACTCAAACTTGTCGTTTTCTTCATCCGACCGTTTTTCGTTATGGGGCCCACAAATGACTGCGCCATCGTACGAATATTTCCCGACAACAAGAATATTCCACGACCAAACGAATATTCCCTGACAACAATGAATATTTTATAACCACTTGTTTACTTTGTAAAATTTGCACATTTCACCCATAACCAAAGCATTATATCAAATTAACACCTTATTATTCAAAATAATAATTAGAGGAAATTCGATTTTATTTATGAATAAGTTGGGGTCTTACACCGGAGAAGTCAGTTTTAACCTCGGAGGCAACCCCGAGGCACTCAGATCCAACCCCGGAGATAACCTCAGGAGATCAGGCACACTTCAAAAATACCCCTAAGGACATTCAGCACTCACAGCAGCCCAATCTTAGAGATAACCCTGAGCAACGACTGCTACATCAACCCAGAGCTGGAGATAACACCGGTGAGGGGAAAAATGTCATTTTGCCACCTCTATGCTACATTCACGCCGTCTTCACATCAGTTCAATCCAAATTCCATATAGAAGTGTCCCACAAGAACCATAGCTCAAAATCCTAAGTGACTACTACGCAAGACAGCACACCGGATAGAATTAGAAGACTTGAAGATCTGGTCATGGACCTATCTTCTCAGCTTTATACAACGTCTTATCCAATGTTATTGTGTAGCTCTCGACAACAACATTCCAGAAAGGTATAGCATGCCTCAATCGGATGCCCGGATTGGAAGTTATGAAGGTTCAAGCGGATAATGTACTGCACGAGTGCATGTTCTTCAAGACGGCGGGACCCGCAGAGCTCGAGGCACCCTGGGCAGCCGCAGGTAGACCCACGGCTACCACGGTTAGACCCGTGGCTCCTCCCTCTATAAATAGAGGGCTTGGGGTGGCCATTTTAGAAAAAAAAAAGGCGAGAAAACCCTGTCCATTTCACTTTGTACACACTTCTATAATGCTCCAAATTGAGTGCTTCTTTTTTCTAAACACTTGTGAGGTCGTGTTTTACAACATACAGAAATTTAACCGGTGAAAACTGAGTTTTCAGGTATCAAAAGTTATCTAAAGTCTTCTTGACAGCCCACTGTAAGATATTTCAAAATTTTAAGCTTTTTCTCACTTTTATACATACAAATCTATTCATGTTGAGAGTCGTGTTGTGTGTGTATGCTCGGATCATTAATCCGTGGCTTTTATTGCTTTTATATATATATATATATATATATATATATATATATATATATATATATATATATATATATATGACGACGTCAGGATTTTTATTTGTCCCTTTTCGTTACCTATTTTTTTGTGTTCTCATTTTAAGTGAGATTTATTTGAAAAAACAAGTGAAAAATGTCCGACATGTGTAATATCGACGATTGGACTATAAAAGTCGTCAGTTGGTTTTTTAACTGGTTGTACCAACATAACCGAGAAAAAGTTTTCACATTGACCCAATGATGTGACACTTCTAAACGGGTCTGTGAAACCGAGATTCATTTAGGGTCCGGGGACTTGCTTATGCGAAGGGAAGGTGTTAGGCACCCCCCGACATCCGTGTTGCCACGGTGATTGCCACTTTTCAAGAAACTATTATCTGAATGTGTGTGTGTGTGTGGGTCAATGTGCTGTTATTTGGAAGTAGTGCTATGCCTCGTTTGCACCTATACACAAGTGGCTTGAATTTGTATAAAAATTCAGTTTTAAACAAGATATAGCAGTGATGTTTTGTAAAAGAGGTTTTTCAAACCCTGTGCTCAATAGTAATTGAGGCCTTTGATACTTCCATTTTATTCCGTATTCGGCTTGATTGATTTTATTTTACAGATGCGAGACATCTGTATGAAAATAATATACAAAAGGTGCTGAACTCCTCGTGGGTATGAAAACTATCTGAGGTAATTCAGACATCGCATATAAATTTACAAGCTGCTTACAGCTGAAAAGGTCCATCACGGGAACCAAATCTAGATACAGTGGACTGAATCTGTGATCACATGATTCCTAGGCTCACAGGATACCGCAATTGATATAAACGCAGTAAGCAGGTGTATATATATAAAAACCATAAATATATATATATATATATATATATATATATATATATATATATATATATATATATATATATACAGACATGATCACCAACCACGAAGCACCTCCATGGGGGATCAGAAATGTAAATAAAGCTGTAAAAGCTATCAACCGCCACGAAGGAAACTCCAGGCGGGATAAAATGTACAGAAAGCAGTAAAAACGGTCAACCACCACGAAGTAAACTCCAGGTGGGATGAAATGTAAATATATATATATATATATATATATATATATATATATATATATATATATATATATATATATATAAGCTATAAACGCACCGGATATAAAATCCAGGCTCATCGGACAAAGTCCGACAACAGTTAATATATATAAGTATATATATATATAAAGCAAAAAACGCATCAGAAGTAAAATTCAGGCTCATCGAACAAAGTCCGACAACAGTTAATATATATATGTATATATATATATATATATATATATATATATATATATATATATATATATATATATATATATACATATTAAAGCATTAAATGCTCCAAACCAAAGTCTAGGCTCATCGAACAGAGTTTGACACATAATTTTTATATATATAAATGTATATATATATATATACAAAAGCAAGTAAACGCTCTAGACCGAAGTCTAGGCTCAATCGAGGCATAAATCGATAATGTTAGTCCATATATATAAATATATATACATATAAATAAATATGTATATACGAACTGAAATAAAACCACGGACCGAAGTTCGGGCAAATAAATGCAACACGACTCTCAACTTAAAGAAGGGTGTGTGCAAAGATGGAGAGAAAGGCTTTAAAGTGTGTAAGAAGGCTTACAGTGGGCTACCAAAGAAGACTTCTATATCTTTAAAGTAGATAAATACTGGCTTTTGTAGGTACAAAAAATAGCTATATGTGAGCTCACAGGTGTTTAAAATGGAAAAGCACTCAGTATATTACAAGTACGGAGCAAATTGGACAGGGCTTCCTCGCTCTTTCTCCTCTTAAAATGGCCACCCCAAGCCCTCTATTTATAGAGGGTGGAGAGCCGCAGGTGTACCAGAGGCTACCCGGGTTACCCCGAGTTTTTCGGGTCACGTCGTCTCGTAGTACGTGTACGCGGGCAACGTGCTGTCCACTCGAACTTTTAGAATTGTAATCCGGGCATCCGACTGAGGTATATAAGACCTATTTCAGACTGCCGTTGTCGAGAGTTACGCAATGACATAGGATTAGAGGTTGTACGAAGTCATAAAGATGGGACGATGCCCTCCGGTCTTCAGTTTCAAATTCTATCCGTTATCCTGCGCAATAGTCACTCGGGATTGGTTATTCTGAGCTTTTGTGCGACATTGCTGTGTAGAAATGTATGTCTGAAATGTTGAGACGATGTGATGTGGCATCATGGTGGCGAGATGACGACTTTGCCCCTCACCATAGTTATCTCCGGTTTGGGCTGGTAAAGTAGACGTTGCTCAGGGTTATCTTTGAGATTGGACTGTTGTAATGGTTGAAGGTCCTCAGTGTCATCTCCGAGGTGTGCCTATCCTCCCGGTGTTATATCTGGGTTGGTACTGAGTATCTCGTTGTGAGCGTCGAGATTGAAGCTGCTTGCATTTGAAACAAGCATTTTCGGGGTTATCACCGGAACTGCATTCCTTGGGGTTATCGTCAAGGTTGGTAGCTATTCCCATAGTTGGGACTGAGACTGGATACCTCGGGGTTATCTCCGAGATTAATCGGTCTTCTCGGTGTGTGTTCCGATTTTGGATCTGCATGCCTCGGGGTTATCTCTGAGGTTGGAATTATTACTCCCGGTGTGTACTCCGGGGTTGATGCTGAACTTTCGGTAGTATCCGGACTGGATATGAACTGTCTTCCAGGGTTACCTCTTGAAAGACGAATCTGTCCTTCTGCAATGTTAGTGACAGGTGTACAAAAAATTTTGAGTGTCTACAGATGCCCCTGTTTATCATATTCATGCAATGCATGAGTAGGATAAAGAATCCTAGACACTTGAAATGCAACAAGATAAACATGACGCAATATGATGCAAGAGTATGATGCATATGCATTGCTTTCCAATAATCTGGGGATGATTGTCGGCTCCCTGTTGCTTCTGCCGGGGATTGGCAATGATGACTAGATTGGATGTGCATGATCAAAATATTTGAGGATGTTGACATTAGGGCTAACACCAAAGTCCTTAATCCTTGATATAGACTTGATTCCAAAGAATTGCCTCTTATGTGTAAGAGATCTGTGGGGATAAAGCTTTGTCTATTTGAGGATGTGTATAACATATTTCGTCATCAATCCTCCTTGATGAAGTTGACCTTTCCTGGTTTGTATCGCCAAAGTATGTCACTATTCTGTTGGTTTTACTGCCAATAACAAATGTTGTCAGGGTTGCCTGACCTTTGTTGACGTGTGAACCAACAGTTGACCACACGTTGTAACCCCCGCCAGGGATACATCTGATCCTCTGTTGACGTGTATATCAACCGATGAACTCCCTGCTGGGGATAAATGCCAAGGCTGCTTGGACTTTGTTGATGTATGTATCAACTGATGCAATCATTGGATGATTTTTGATGCGACGTTGGGTTTACTTGCCAACGGCTGAACTGATATCAAGGCTACTTGACCTTCATTGATATGTATATCAACGAAAACATACGTAGTAACCCCCGCCGGGGACTGATGTTGTAACCCCCATCAGGGACTGACGTTTTAACCCCCGTCGGGGACTGACGTTTGTAACCCCTGTCGGGAACTGACGTTGGTCTTTAGGGTAATGACCAGGAGCTGGCGGTATTGGACCTGTGCAAGGTATTGCCGAATGTATTTTGTAACAACAGAGATCATTGGCATAGTATACCTCGTGCTTGGGCGAATACCAATGTACAGACTCAAGGTTCTATTTGAGAAGACCAGGATTGTAGGCTATTCTGCTCAATCGCGTAGCGTTCTTATTCCTGATTTGACCTTTTCAGTCTGTGAAAACTCCTTTGCAACTCGAACTGGACCCAGCCGGAGAGATGGGGCCCATATAGGGGTGCCGCAGGTACACTTGCTTCAGCCGTAGATGGACCTGCGGCCAACCGTGGATACTAATATCCTGCAGGTTGGTCTCACAAGTCAATTTCATCTTGTATTGCGAAGAAAAATCCGAGAGCCTCCTTCAGATCTGCTGAGTTTGGACGTCTTTCTGTAAATTCTGTTACCATACAAGTGTTCTACACTGTCCTGGTAATGTATGCATGTACTTTTTTCTAATTTTTGTCCGTTAGAAAATGACTTATCATATGAAATGCATCTAAACACATAGTAGTGATTATGTATACACAAATGACTTGATAAAAAATATTTAACATATTAAATATTAGTGTTAAACCATGCTGAACATAATGATGTGAAAAAATTTAACTTTTGAGACAGTCAAAGTGGCACCTTTTCTGCTATTTTTATCCTATTTGAGGACATTTGAGCATAAGGTAAGAATATAAAGTACTCCTAGCATTGAGGTTAACCTCATGTGTTGAAGATTTTGATTTTTAATGCATATAGTATGTATATAACTATGAGTAGGTGTGCTATTGAATGGCCATCTAGTCATGCCTATGTGCATATGGATAGTCCTATTTACAAAGGAGACTATGTCAAAATTTTCCAAAATATAGGCATTGGGTAGTCATGCATTTTAACTCTATTGTATGTTAAAGTAAATGCATGCATGCATGTAGTCATAAGATGCATTTAGAAAAGCTCCAGGTTAGAAAATACCACACCCTTTCTGAGGTGATTTGGAGACTTGTTGTCCAGATATTATGGATCTGGATCAACCGAGTAGTTCTCGTAGGACCACTTCTGGTGTACGGAGGAGGGCTTCTGAAGTGCCTCGACCCCATTCTGTTAGACAACCTTGTCAATTGGTGGGCGGTTATACATCCAGTCCAGGTTGATGTGTCGGACGTCAAGGACGAGGAGGAGGATATTCCGGTTGTGGACCCCGCTCCTGCTGCACATATTCCATGTAGGGAGCTCCCGAGTATTCAGGTGGCAAACCCAGAGCTTCTAGGTGACTTGAGTAGACATCCCTCGATGTATTTGCATGCTAACGAGGTATGATGTGAGAACTTGATCTTCCTTCTTTCCTATTTGATGAGGATTAAAGGGTCTTGATGTTGATCTGCATTGTATGCAGGTTCCCGACTTTACACAACCTCGAGGGAATTGGTTTAGCATACACTCCATGTATCAGGCTCTTCATCCCGACTATAGAGTAGTAGTGCATGACTGGAGATTCGGAGCATTCTTCTCCATCCTTCCCCAGCGTTGTCCCTGGGGTTACCTCAGGGCATTGTTTGAGCGGTGGTTTCACCAGATTCAGTCACTTTATTTGCTGGACTATGAGGTGATGATGACGCCTATAGATTGGCAATTTATCACAGGTATAGAGTTTAGAGAGGCGTCAGTGCCTTGTATAGTGGATATTACCCCTATTACCGTCAGATCCTTATTAAGAGTTCCAGTGGAAGAGCTCAAGGGCAGGACTATCCGTGCAGGTCTTTTGAGCATAGATGCTATGAGTGAACTATTGAGCGAGCCCATGCCAGATGATGTTAGAGTCAGGGATCGCATTCTTCGGCGATTATTTCTGATGATCATTAGGGGCTACTTCATAGCAGATAACTCTTCTACGGTGTCGTTCGCTTTGATCAGCGTCACACGTCATGTGGATCGTATTGGAGAGTATGATTGGGGTTCCTACACCTTCGCCTATTTCCTCAGGGGCATGCGTATGCGCTCACAGGGTTTGACAGAGGCTTGGCTAGGATTTTACCCATTTTTGCTGGTGAGTACTTCTCTTGTCATTTACCATGTATAGGTTAAGAGTGTTAACTGACAGCAGATATTTTGCCGTTGTGTTGGAAGTTTTGGGCCTATGAGAGGCTCCCATGCTTGCGTTCAATGAGTGTGTTAGGATTAGATACCTACCCACGGGGACGACGATAGCATCCGTCTATATTAGCGGAGGTCCCTGTAGCTGAGGGTTTCACTCACTGCTGTTTGCAGTTGGAGTTGTTGACAGCTGACATTATCACATGGATTCCCTATTCTGGGGAACATTTAGCCATCGGTTTTGAGGATGGGTACCCGACTGGAGTTGAGTACGTGATTTCCACCAACAGAGTTCCTTTCTTCACGGATGGAGGCTGGGAGCTCTATTTAGGAGAGCGTGCTATTAGGAGCACCACAGGAGAGATTCGTATGCCGATCTTACCTCCTGCCAGGTGTTATTGGCCTGTGTCGCAGTCACCCGTCATTGATATCCCATTGCTGGGTGTTGACGGTTTTACATTATCAGAGGGTCCCTGTACTCAGGATGTATTCCGGCATTGGTGGTTCCCTCGGACTATTGGAGCCCAGACCCACGCCACTCAGTTCATGGGGGATATGGTTCCAGGATCCGAGATGATGACGGATTGGCTAGCCTGTGTCTGAGATCTGACTCATGTGACACAGATTGACAGTTTGACCTAGCAGTTGGACCAGGCACATATCTCTATTCTGCATTTGGGCAGAGATCCGGCAGAGGCAGATTCGTTTGATCCTTCCATCTCAGGCGCTGGCCCCTCAGATGACCCATTTGGTTTTGTCGGCTCCCTCCTCTGTATAGGCCTGATATCCATGTTGATAGAGATCCAGCAACTCAGGAGGAGTTACATCAGGTGGACAGAATCGATGATGTGGACATCGACACCATTGTCTTCTTCTGATGTGTATTCTCATTATTTCTTTTGATAGGCCCTTGTTAGCTATTGGGTGATTGTGCCTCATTCTCGCTATATATTTTGATAGGCCTCTGTTAGTAGTAGGGCTTCTGTGCCCCATTTCCTTGTATTTGTAGCTGTACAAAGATGATGTATTAGATGATGATAAACTTAGGAATGTATGTACAGTTTTTCCATTCCGTATATCATATTGACATCTATTATCTATAATGCATGTATCATGTTATGCATATGCATGTATGTCCAGAGATATTCAGCATTGACCCCTAAATAGTCTTATGACACGGCCCGTGCAGATGTCTTCTTCGACAGTTAGCCGTATTGATCATACCCCACCATTATTGGTGGTATCTGGTATGCGATCTTGGTATGATAGCATGTCACCATCAGACAGGGTGACCGTAGATCATTTATTGTAGCATACTATGACCCTGTTGATGTTTCAGGTTCCCACAAGATTCATGGATGGCATGTTGGAGCACTGGGTATCGGAGAGGCAGGTTTTTTGATTTGGGACCCATGAGTTTACTCCCACTCTGGAGGAGTATGCACGGTTGACGATGCTGCCACTGGATAGACCTTGCGTGCATATGGCTTTGGGGGACATGAGTCGACGGTTCATGACCCTCATTGGATTAAGGCGTAGAGTAGTACAGGATGAGTTGACATCTGGCCACGTTATATCCCAGCATATTTTGTTTGACAGATTTGGCTCTGAGGATAGTTATAGACGATATTCCAGGGATTTCACCACACCGGAGGCTCATTGGCGTCTGGCCAGGGTTGATGTACTGCTATTGTGCATACTGTCATATGTCTACATGCCACTGTATATGGACGAGTTGGACATAAGAGTTATCATGGCGGTGAGAGCTCTCAGGGAGGGTCGTACCATCATACCTATGATTATAGCTGAGACATTGAGGTCAGCTACGTACTGCTGCACTTATCCGACAGGAGTATTTACGGGCAGTTCGGTCATGCTATATGTGTGGTTTATGTCACACCTGAGACCAATTGGCACTTTCAGACGGCATGGGTATTGCTTCACCCATGATATAGTCATGACATATTTATTTCAGCCTGCGGAGTGTACGGATGCTACATCTTGGTCCGCTTTCTTAGCTGGGATCGAAGACCCGTTTAGTATATTTCCATGCTCAGGGCTCAGCTCACCTTACAGCTTTATTACTCATGCTCTGGGCATGGATTACATCCCTCTAGTTGGTTTGAGGGGTATGACTACTTGTCATCCACTGGCCGTGATATCACAGTTTGACCAGTTTTAGGATTTTCATCCTTTCGAGGGAGCGCTGGGCCAGCGTTTAGCTTCTCGCTATCTTTCAGCCGAGGACCGATCCCGTGTGTATGCATGTTGGGATCAACACGAGATAGCCGCTTTCTCTATTAGTCATCCAGGTTATTCTGCAGAGTATTCCGCATGGATGGAGACATAGACTGCACCTGTTGAGGTAGTATCCACATTGTTGAGTATTGACTCAGATGGTGGAGAGCCCATGGAGGACATTGATTCTCACACCGAGGAGGAGTTAGGTACGGGGTTGCCAACATCTCTTTTAGATTCTCCCAGTACCAGCACTGTCGTGATTCAGCATTCAGCACAGTACTTTGAGCAGCATCTTCATCTGATGACCTTTGAGAGAGATCAGGCTCGATCTTTGATGTTGACTACCCTTGATGGGAGAGACGCAACTCTGTTAGAGAGAGACGGGGCATTGGCTCGTAAAGATACCGCTGTTGTTGAGCGGGATGAGGCCAGATCAACCAGAGATGCAGTGATAGTTGAACGAGATAGTGCCATATCTGCCCAAGATATAGCCGTCATAGATAGTACTGCAGTGAGGTCCCTTACCACTGGCATTATCGCAGAGATGAGCACATACATTGATGAGCATATGGTCACCATGCAGATGGCTGCAAATCTGTTGGGTTGTGTGGATATCCTCGTACAGGAAACCACAGCTTTGCCTCCTTCTTCGGAGAGGGATGCCATGTTGGGCTTGTTAGCTCGCATATACACCGATTTGTAGATGGGCTTGTATTTTCCTGCATAGACTAGCTTAGCCATTTTGTCATGTACAATTTATATTATGTATATCAAACAACATTATATATAGTAGGGAAAAATATTTTTGATCACTTCCCTTTTAGATATTCTCTGATATCTACTTGATATTTTGCCTGCTTCTCAGGGCTTGTGATCTTGATGTATTCTGAATTCCTCCTTGCTGGATGGACATTGAGTTGTCTCTAGATAGTTCAGAATGGATCATGGATCATTATGTATCCCTACCATCTTTCTGGTGTTTTAGGACTGGTTTCTGTATGGAAATATGGAGAGGAGTGTGGCTTTCCTCTCTGAGATTGACCGCACCATAGATGGTCGCCAGTACCCCTATTTAGGAGGAGCCTAGTTAATTCCATCTCTTATGGATTGGTGTTGCTCTTTAAGGACCAACCGCAGCTTAGATGGTCGCCGAATCTCCTATTTACGAGGAGAGGTTGGTTAATTCCATCCCTTTGGTTTGAAGCCAATGAAATGTGGTAGATTGAAGTTTGATCCCAGTATCATTGACAAAGGTTTGTGTTTTGGTAAGGGGTTAGACCGAACCATGAATGGCTGCCAACGTACTCCTATTGAAGAGGAGATCAGGTCTGCGTAGTTCGAACCTGGTGTAAGAGGTTCAACGCTATTTGTGAAAGGCAGATGGATGTAGAAACTTTATTGAGGAAGAAGGTTGTAGAAGTGTTTTTGTGGTTTTTCTTTTTCTTTTTTTTAGAAAAGGGTAGAAATGTTTTTGTTGTTTTTTGTTTATTGCGACCGGGCCATATAGAATATGGTTGCCTACGTACTCCCGTGTATCAAGGAGATCAGGTCGACGTAGTTCACCCCTCAGAGTGAGTTGAAAAGCGTGATACCATGTGCAGGTCAGAATGCGGGGAATAGAAAGTTTAATCCTATATTGAGGATAAACTGTGGGTGTGAAAAGTTTGATCCCATGTATGGGTAGCCAAACTGCAAATGCGAGAGGTTCAATCCACGATAGAATGACCTAAATTGTATGAGCGCAGAGAAGCCAGGCTTGAAAGGTATATTTCCCTGAGGGGAAAAGTGTGGTAAAGAGTTGTATGTGGTAAAGGGTTAAAGAACCAGAATGACTGATGATCTGATGATCCAACACCAGGATGTTTGCTTAATGGTATTTTCAGACATAGTACCATTTCACGGTGTCCGAGTTGATAAGCTGTGGAAATTCATCGCCGTCCATTTCTTATAATCTGAGAGCATCTCCTGTCAATACTTCCTTGACAACAAACGGGCCTTCCCAGTTAGGAGCGAATTTTCCCTTGGATTGATCTTGGTTGTCAATGATCTTCTTCAAAACCAAGTCATGTTGTTTAAACTGCCATAGCCAGACTTTTCTATTGTAGGATATGGCGATCCTTTATTGATATAACTGACCATGGAAGATAGCCGCGGTTCGCCTTTCGTCTATCAGAGACAATTGGTGATACCTGTTTTGTACCCATTGGTCTTCATCCAGTTGAGCGTCTATCAACACTCTGAGGGATTCCATTTCTACTTCTATGGGGAGTACTGCTTCCATCCCATATGTTAATGCGTAGGGGGTTGCCCCAGTCGAAGTGTGCATTGATGTTTTTGTTAACCGCTTCAACAACACTATTCATCTTTGGACGATAGATGACGGAGTTAAGATGTTTGATGTGGAATTTACTGCATAACTCCTCCACCATTTTGTTGTTGAGGTTCTTAGCATTATCTGATACAATCACCTCTGGCTGTCCATATCGACAAATGACATTATTTCTGATGAAGGCAATGATGACTTCTTTGGTAACCCTGGGGAAGGAGGTTGCTTCTACCCACTTGGCAAAGTAGTCAATCATGGTGAAGATGAATCGATGTCCATTACTGGCTTTAGTGTAACGCCCCAAAATAGGTCCATTCCATCCAACCCATTTTGAGTCGCCAAATACATGGTACAGATAACAACTACAACTTTATTACAACAATTGTCGTACAAAATACAATAACACATATGTTGTGAGTTTGGATATAAATATATACCAACTGTGACTCATGTCCCAACCTTGGATAGCACGTCACAATGACACCTTACATAAAGGTATAGTCAAAAACTGTTTTAGAAATTAGAATCTTTGGGAAGTGCTCAAGGAAACCCTCGTACATGAGAGGCCATGCTTCTAGGTCATGATAGATATCATATGGCCACAGAATTATCCTTGGTTGACCCAATAGACCCCAAAGAAAAATGAGAAGATTACTATCATATTCTTTCCAATGGTGAGTCTTCTCTTGACATATCATTATCTCCACTGTCTCTAACTGAGAATTATACTTCAAACAAACACCAAGATTATATAGGTAGTGCTCGTAGATATACTTGACAAGTGGATGTGCACAACCATGTCTTATGATGACACGAGGTTGTGTGTCGTTAGACATCTTGTATGATAGTGGCAAAACACTCTTCCAACGTTAGGTTCGCTTCACCCTAGATGATTCACCAAATATAACTACTAAATGATGACCACCGTTCTATTCCCCTGTTACCCCCGCTCGACCCAGCTACACTCTTATTACCTGAAAGGAATTGTGAAACAGAAGGGTGAGCACAACTAGCCCGGTAAAGAATATAATGACTAAAGATAAATAAGTTATCAATAGCCTTCAACAGAATTAAATAAGAGATTTAGAACATATGGTAGATGATAAAACTTTTCAACCATAGTTGCAGCGGAACGAGCAATCCATTAGAAGAGTCAAATAGACTATAAAGTCTATTATCTTCTCTATGTTAAAAGTCCACCAACAATGTTTTATCCCTGTAACATCAATTAACAATTCCTGTCCACAATCTCATATGTAACTCATAATCATAATTGTAGTTCTAAATTTCTCTTCTCATCCAGAACAAAGATAATTTTCATCACTTGTCTTTACCTGAAACATCAAAGATCATGGTTATACCAAATCACAGTTCCTGTTTATAATCATACTAATAATTTCATCTTTGCACTACGGGCCAAAGATATTCATCAACAACTCATCTTTGCACTACATGCCAAAGATATTCCTCAACAGCTCATATTTGCACTACAAGCCAAATATATTATTATCTCAAAGAAATATATAATCATTTCAGAATTTATATAACCAATAATTATAACCACGTTGATCATTTCACCTTTACACTTAAGCTAAAGATATTCAATTATAAATTCAATGGTCATGATCATACCAGTCAACAATTCAACTTTGCACTACTGGCCAAAGAGAACCCATAGTCATGATCGTACCAAAAATCTACCCATCTTTACACTCAAGTCAAAGAGAAATATCATCATTAGGGTTATAAAAATGTTATATATGATAATAAAAAAAATAATATGATCAACATATAGTTTTAATCTCAAGAATAATATTCATAAATCAACTATAATTTGGTTAGAAAAAGAAACTAATTTTGTCATGAATAGTAACTCGTGAATAGTAACTCGTGAATAGTAACTCGTGAATAGTAACTCATGAATAGTAACTCATGAATAGTAACTTGTGAATAGTAACTCATGAATACTAACTCATGAATAATAACTCGTGAATAGTAACTCATGAATAGTAACTCGTGAATAGTAACCCCGACATGAAAAGTTCTAAATTTGATAAAAAGTTCAGATCAATACTTCGGCATAATGATATTGAAGAAAATAATATCATTTAAGAAGAAATAACATCCCTTACGACAATATCCCTTACTATCCCTTACCTCAAAAGAGCAGTACTCCTGACTGGAATAACACTGAACGAACTTGCACCGTATAGCAACACTCAAGATATCAAAATACTCACAAGAATACACTCGATAATATAGAGAGAGAAATAGAGAGAAAACTTCAGTTTCTGGTATGATTTTCAATTCTAACCTAAGCACCCTATTTATAGGAAATTGCTTAGAACACCAAAGCAGAAAATTTAATAAAATAATAATATAATTATAAATTTTCCTTAGCCCACCTTTGAAAATCTAGATTCAGCCATCAACATGTGCAAGTGGGGCCCACCAAAGTGTAAAAAATGTTTTTGTTAATAAAAATAAATAAAACTTCAAAAATCAATTATTTCGGAACTTCGGAACTTCAATAATTCATAATAAATAGCCTTTTTATCAGAAAATTCGAATCTCGCGACTTTTTATAGGAAATTCAATTCTCTACAACTTTGCAGAAGAAAGTTTTTCCAAATTCCAAACAGAAATTGACCGAAATCCATAAACGGACGATTTTATAGTATATAATAAATTTTCGGTCAAGAATTGTGTCCACCAACACACAAAACATGTGTTAAACATTTAATCCAACAAAAATACTCTTCCACCTCATTTATTTATATTTCCCACATTCATTGTAAAAATATCACCATTAATATATTATTAAAATAATATATTTAAATGAATTATTTTATCAGAAAAAATAAAATATTAATTTTTAACAATTGTCACATTAAAATTTTTCTCCATCTATAACCACATAAAATCAATATTTTCCTCATCATATAAATCAATAATTAATTATTCACAAATAATATTACAGAATCACATTACTGACAGCCAGGCAGTTCCTAGGAAAGAGGGGGCTTTCCAATAAGGATCTCTTCCTTACTGGCGCGCAATTAGATGACCAAACCTCTCCTTAGACAGAACTTTGTAGACATTGCCAATAAAGTTATCTAATAATATTATTCAGATAATATGAATTATTGCTCCGATAATAAAAAATACTGTGTAGTGACAATTATTAAAATAATATAAAATATCAACGCAGTAATTATTGAATCAATAAAATAAAATACTGAACAGTAATTACTGTAACAATTATTGAGTAATGTCTTCTTACGTAAAAATCAATAATTGGTGCAATACCGTGTGCTACTGTGCAACAACGCGTATTACTGTGTTTTAACCATCGGGTATTCCAACAGTGTTAACAGTAACAACTACGCCGTTATTTATAAACAACTTACTTTTGTCATTTTCTTCATCCAATCGCTTTCCGTTATGGGCCCACAAAAGGCTGCGCCGTCATATGAATATTCCCCGACAATAAGAATATTCCACGACCAAACGAATATTTCCCGACAACAATGAATATTTTATAACCACTTGCTTATTTTGAAAATTTTGCACATTTCACCCATAACTTTAAACTTTTATCAATTTAACCATTTACTAAATAGAAAAATTGAATACTTTTATTTCAAAAAATTCGGGGTCTTACAATCTCCCCTCCTTATGAAATTTCGTCCTCGAAATTTACGTACCTGGTATTTCGAAAAGTTGAGAATACCTTACTTCAATTTATGATTCTATCACCCCGTCATCATGATTTCTCCATTGCTCATCTCCTGTATTTCAGATATCATTCTAGAATACAGCTTCAAAACAAGGGTTAATTGAACAAATTAACATATCACATAATATCCCGATATTATGACTGACCAAAAAATAAGCTTAGGTAGGACACACTAGCGAAGGATTTACTCGTCCCTCCCCTCCTAGTTCTATTCCCCGATCTCCGCCAGAGATCATATCCCTAAGCTCTGATACCAAATGTAACGCCCCAAAATAGGTCCATTCCATCCAACCCATTTTGAGTCGCCAAATACATGGTACAGATAACAACTACAACTTTATTACAACAATTGTCGTGTAAAATACAACAACACATATGTTGTGAGTTTGGATACAAATATATACCAACTGTGACTCATGTCCCAACCTTGGATAGCACGTCACAATGACACCTTACATAAAGGTATAGTCAAAAACTGTTTTAGAAATTAGAATCTTTGGGAAGTGCTCAAGGAAACCCTCGTACATGAGAGGCCATGCTTCTAGGTCATGATAGATATCATATGGCCACAGAATTATCCTTGGTTGACCCAATAGACCCCAAAGAAATATGAGAAGATTACTATCATATTCTTTCCAATGGTGAGTCTTCTCTTGACATATCATTATCTCCACTGTCTCTAACTGAGAATTATACTTCAAACAAACACCAAGATTATATAGGTAGTGCTCGTAGATATACTTGACAAGTGGATGTGCACAACCATGTCTTATGATGACACGAGGTTGTGTGTCGTTAGACATCTTGTATGATAGTGGCAAAACACTCTTCCAACGTTAGGTTCGCTTCACCCTAGATGATTCACCAAATATAACTACTAAATGATGACCACCGTTCTATTCCCCTGTTACCCCCGCTCGACCCAGCTACACTCTTATTACCTGAAAGGAATTGTGAAACAGAAGGGTGAGCACAACTAGCCCGGTAAAGAATATAATGACTAAAGATAAATAAGTTATCAATAGCCTTCAACAGAATTAAATAAGAGATTTAGAACATATGGTAGATGATAAAACTTTTCAACCATAGTTGCAGCGGAACGAGCAATCCATTAGAAGAGTCAAATAGACTATAAAGTCTATTATCTTCTCTATGTTAAAAGTCCACCAATAATATTTTATCCCTGTAACATCAATTAACAATTCCTGTCCACAATCTCATGTGTAACTCATAATCATAATTGTAGTTCTAAATTTCTCTTCTCATCCAGAACAAAGATAATTTTCATCACTTGTCTTTACCTGAAACATCAAAGATCATGGTTATACCAAATCACAGTTCCTGTTTATAATCATACTAATAATTTCATCTTTGCACTACGGGCCAAAGATATTCATCAACAACTCATCTTTGCACTACATGCCAAAGATATTCCTCAACAGCTCATATTTGCACTACAAGCCAAATATATTATTATCTCAAAGAAATATATAATCATTTCAGAATTTATATAACCAATAATTATAACCACGTTGATCATTTCACCTTTACACTTAAGCTAAAGATATTCAATTATAAATTCAATGGTCATGATCATACCAGTCAACAATTCAACTTTGCACTACTGGCCAAAGAGAACCTATAGTCATGATCGTACCAAAAATCTACCCATCTTTACACTCAAGTCAAAGAGAAATATCATCATTAGGGTTATAAAAATATTATATATGATAATAAAAAAAATAATATGATCAACATATAGTTTTAATCTCAAGAATAATATTCATAAATCAACTATAATTTGGTTAGAAAAAGAAACTAATTTTGTCATGAATAGTAACTCGTGAATAGTAACCCGTGAATAGTAACTCGTGAATAGTAACTCATGAATAGTAACTCATGAATAGTAACTCGTGAATAGTAACTCATGAATACTAACTCATGAATAATAACTCGTGAATAGTAACTCATGAATAGTAACTCGTGAATAGTAACCCCAACATGAAAAGTTCTAAATTTGATAAAAAGTTCAGATCAATACTTCGGCATAATGATATTGAAGAAAATAATATCATTTAAGAAGAAATAACATCCCTTACGACAATATCCCTTACTATCCCTTACCTCAAAAGAGCAGTACTCCTGACTGGAATAACACTGAACGAACTTGCACCGTATAGCAACACTCAAGATATCAAAATACTCACAAGAATACACTCGATAATATAGAGAGAGAAATAGAGAGAAAACTTCAGTTTCTGGTATGATTTTCAATTCTAACCTAAGCACCCTATTTATAGGAAATTGCTTAGAACACCAAAGCAGAAAATTTAATAAAATAATAATATAATTATAAATTTTCCTTAGCCCACCTTTGAAAATCTAGATTCAGCCATCAACATGTGCAAGTGGGGCCCACCAAAGTGTAAAAAATGTTTTTGTTAATAAAAATAAATAAAACTTTCAAAAATCAATTATTTCGGAACTTCGGAACTTCAATAATTCATAATAAATAGCCTTTTTATCAGAAAATTCGAATCTCGCGACTTTTTATAGGAAATTCAATTCTCTACAACTTTGCAGAAGAAAGTTTTTTCAAATTCCAAACAGAAATTGACCGAAATTCATAAACGGACGATTTTACAGTCTATAATAAATTTTCGGTCAAGAATTGTGTCCACCAACACACAAAACATGTGTTAAACATTTAATCCAACAAAAATACTCTTCCACCTCATTTATTTATATTTCCCACATTCATTGTAAAAATATCACCATTAATATATTATTAAAATAATATATTTAAATGAATTATTTTATCAGAAAAAATAAAATATTAATTTTTAACAATTGTCACATTAAAATTTTTCTCCATCTATAACCATATAAAATCAATATTTTCCTCATCATATAAATCAATAATTAATTATTCACAAATAATATTACAGAATCACATTACTGACAGCCAGGCAGTTCCTAGGAAAGAGGGGGCTTTCCAATAAGGATCTCTTCCTTACTGGCGCGCAATTAGATGACCAAACCTCTCCTTAGACAGAACTTTGTAGACATTGCCAATAAAGTTATCTAATAATATTATTCAGATAATATGAATTATTGCTCCGATAATAGAAAATACTGTGTAGTGACAATTATTAAAGTAATATAAAATATCAACGCAGTAATTATTGAATCAATAAAATAAAATACTGAACAGTAATTACTGTAACAATTATTGAGTAATGTCTTCTTACGTAAAAATCAATAATTGGTGCAATACCGTGTGCTACTGTGCAACAACGCGTATTACTGTATTTTAACCATCGGGTATTCCAACAGTGTTAACGGTAACAACTACGCCGTTATTTATAAACAACTTACTCTTGTCGTTTTCTTCATCCAATCGCTTTCCGTTATGAGGCCCACAAAAGGCTGCGCCGTCGTATGAATATTCCCCGACAGTAAGAATATTCCACGACCAAACGAATATTTCCCGACAACAATGAATATTTTATAACCACTTGCTTATTTTGAAAATTTTGCACATTTCACCCATAACTTTAAACTTTTATCAATTTAACCATTTACTAAATAGAAAAATTGAATACTTTTATTTCATAAAATTCGGGGTCTTACATTTAGGCTCAATGGGCCTAATCACGTCCATTCCCCACATTGAGAAGGGCCAAGGCAAACTCATATTGTGGAGTTCCATTGGAGGGGCGTGGATAATATTCCCATAAATTTGGCATTGATAACATCTCCTAACGTGGTAATCGCATTCAGGTTTGAGAGATAACCTAATGTTCCGTCCTGAGGATCTTTTTGACAAGGAGGGGGCCACTCATGTGTGGGCCACAGACTCCACCATGGATCTCATCCATGAGTCTTTAAGCTTGGTCTTTATCCAGGCTTCTGAGGAGACCTAGTCCTGCATCTCTCTTATAGAGTGCATCTCCGCTCAGGTAGAATTTCATAGCAAGTCGATGGATCCTCCTCTTCTCAGTAGGGCTCGCCTCAGTGGGTGTAGATCCGCCTCGTAGGTACTCCTTGATATGCTGATACAAAGGATATTGGATGAGAGGTAGCTCATCTGATACTTCTCCAACATAGTTTCCATAAGCTGGTGCTTTGTGCAGGGCAATTGTGACGCTTGGCAAATGTCCCTTGTCAGAGATGTGTATCAAGGAGGCCAAAGTTGCTAATGCATCCGTAAAATCATTCCTACTACGAGGAATATGTAGAAAGGAGATTTCTTCAAACTCCAAAGTCATCTTCAAAATCTACCGATGGTAAGGTAGAAAATGTAGCTCTTTTATTTGATAGATTCTCGTGGATTGTCTGACCACTAAATCCAAATCTCCAAAGACAATTAATCACCTAATGCCCAATGAACGGGCAAGTTTTAGCCCCACGAGATAGCCTTCATACTCAGCTGTATTATTGGTGCTGACAAACTGTAATTTGACGCCGACGGGATACTGCTCCCCCATACCGGATACTAGAACTTCTCCAGCTCCAGAACCTTTCGTATTAACAGCTCCATCAAAATACATCTTCCATGCTTGGAGTGTATTGTACTGATGGTGTTGCTAAACTGTCATGATCCCTTCATCGGGAAAGTATGTCTCCAAAGGTTTGAAATCCCCTGTAGGTGAAGCGGCTAGTTAATCCACAATCCCTTGACCTTTAATGGACTTTTGAGTCACGTAGACGATGTCAAATTATTGTAGGATCAACTGCCATCTGGACAGTCGGCAATTTAACATGGGTTTGCTGAACACATATTTGAGAGGATCCACGCGGGATATGAGATGGGTTGTGTGACCATGGAGGTAATGCTGTAACCTCATGGAAGCCCATGCTAAAGCACAACAAGTCCTCTCAATCAGAGTGTACTTGTGTTCACTGCTGCTGAATCTTTTATTGAGGTAATAGATAGCTTGTTCTTGGCCTCTATCATCTTTCTGTCCCAGCATGCAGCCCATGGCATTGTCACTTACGGACAGGTACATGAATAGAGGAGCATCATCTTTGGGTGGTACCAAAATGGGAGCTTTGACTAGCTCTTCTTTGATTGTAAGGAAGGCTTTTTGGCACTCGTCGTTCCATTTCATGGAGGAGTTCTTCCTTAACAGCTTGAAGATTGGCTCACAGGTTGCTGTGAGTTGAGAAATGAACCTGCTAATGAAGTTGATTCTTCCCAAAAATCCCCGTATTTCCTTCTCTGTCTGAGGAATGGACATTTCCGTAATGGCCTAGATTTTGGTAGGATCCAGCTTAATCCCTTTATGACTGAGTAGAAATCCTAGCAACTTGTCTGATTTAACGCCAAAGGAGCACTTCGCTGGATTTAACTTCAAGTTATACTTACGCAACCTGTTGAATAGCTTTTTGAGATGGTTTAAGTGGTCATCCTCCTTCCGAGATTTGACAATGATGTCATCCACATAGTTCTCTATCTCTTTATGTATTAAGTCATGGAAGAGATCCATCATAGCTCGTTGATAGGTAGCTCCGACATTGATGAGGCCGAATGACAACCGTCTGTAGCAAAAGGTTCCCCAAGGAGTGATGAAAGCAATTTTTTCACAATTTTCCTTAGCAACCATGATCTGATGGTACCCTATAAAGCAGTCAGCAAAGGAGTACATGCTGTATTGAGCAGTATTGTCAATGAGAATATGGATGAATGGCACAGAAAAGTTATCTTTAAGGCAAGCTTTGTTCAAATCCCTGTAATCCACACAAACTCGCACCTTTCCTCCAGGTTTAGGCACATGCACGATGTTGGATATCCACTCAGGATATGTAGACACCATGATGATGTCAGCTTGAAATTGTTTCACAATTTCTTCTTTCACCTTTAAACTCCACTCAGGTTTCAATCGCCTAAGCTTCTGTTTGACTGACTTGAATCCCTCTTTAATGGGAAGGCGATGAAGAACAATGTTAGTGGACAAACCCACCATGTCTTCATGAGACCATGTAAACACATCCTAGAATTGGGTTAATAGCGTAACCATGTCATTCCGTTGGTTTGGGGTAAGGTCTGAACCAATCTGGATTAACTTAGGGCTTTCTAAGGTTCTAAGATTGAAGGAAGTGGTTTGATCAAGGTTGGGTTTAGGTTTGTCTTTGACCCATTCTTGAATTTCTGGAGGCACCTCAATGTCCTCATATATTTCCATCAAGGCTGAATTCATCTATACCTCAAAGGTACAATCCTTGTGGAGAAGAGGCACCGTATCAGGAAGTACATACACATCTAAATTCAGGATCCTGAAACAAAATATGCTTTCATTTAGTATATATAAAACGTTTTGATCATACACAGTGTTAGCATGTACAGACAAAATAAACTGCTAATACTGTACAGAAAAGTAAGCAGTTATGATATCTATAGGGCAGAAAGAGTTTCTGCCCGCTTTACCCTTGTCGACCAATGCAAGGAATGCTGCTCCAATTGGCAAGGATAAAGTCCGGGTGGACTACATTGATAGAGGAGTTGTCACCATCCTCCTCTTCCCGAATGATGGCCAATACGTCTGGGTTATCATCGTCTGGGGTGTATCTATTTGTATGCTCATCATGGGCGATGATGCGTATGCCCGACATTATTCGGACAACGTTTTGCTTAATTCTTTGTTTCTCTTCTTCCACTGCGGGATCGGGAACAAAGATTTCTTTTGCTTTGAATGGCATTGGCTTGGGAAATAGCATAGCCATTACATTAGCTGGCACCTTTACAGGAGGTTGTGCGGACTCAGAGTTTGAAGGCGAAGATAAACGCCTCGTGGTTGAAGCTGAAGGAATCTGAGGATGCTTATGAGGATTCCTCTGACTAGAACTGGCAGAATAGCCTAGTCCAGCTGTCCCAGTTTGCCTGGCTACTTGAATGGGGTATTTAATACCTTGGTAATCTTTACCCAGCCCTTGTCCTGGCTGATGACCCAAGAACATCATTTCTTGAGTAACTGACATTACTTCGGCAGAGATCTTGGGTACGGGCAATGTCGTTCCAATAGTATGGTACTGAGTATTGCTCACTGCTCAACATCTGTATTAGTGTTGATAAATGGCATGTCCCCATGTTGAGGACACTCCGGTTCAGCGTTGATCGTGACTAGGCTATTGTTGATAATATATTTCAGTTGCTAATGAAGGGTGGAGGGGACTGCCCCAGCCATATGAATCCACGGTCTTCCTAAGAGTAGGTTGTATCCCGAATCTATCTTGAGCATGTGGAAAGATACGCAGAATGTATGGGGACCAATTTCGATTGGCAGCTCAATTACTCCGATCGAATTCCGATGGGCTCCGTCAAAAGCTTTGATGACCGTATGGCTACCCCGAATTCGGTTGAGATTAACATTCATCTTCAACAATGTGGCGTATGGACATATATTTAGAGATGAGCCTTCATCTATCAATACTCCAGCTAGTATATATCCGGAGGATAAGACCGTAATATGTAACGACTTGCAATGACCGGTCCCTTCGGGCGGTATATCGTCATCAGTGAAGGATATCACATTGTTGTTGAAAATGTGATCAACCAAGTGTTGAAACTTTTCTGTATCCACTGATTCTGGTAGATAGGCTTCTTCTAAAACCTTCAATAAGATCTTTCGGTGATCCTCGAAAGTTAGTACTAAGTCCAAAATTGAAATATGGTGTGGAGCTTCTCTCAAGCTTAGAACCACCTTGGCTTCGTGATGACCCATAGTGCGGAGGAATTTTTCAATCTTCTCCATGGGTATTTTCCCCTTTGATTTGATGGTAGATTTCATCACCCGTTGGGAAAGATACAGTGGATTCTCCTTCAACTCTGTAGTAGTTGTATGTAAGGTGGATCCTTCACCTTCTCCATAATTCCACAGAACTGTGTGCAAGCTAACAATAGAATATTGTGCTCTACATGGTAAGTTGATTGGCTCGGGAGCGGCCACCTTCAAAGGATTGTTGTTTCCTCTGAGTTGAATGGTTGGTATAGTGAGTGGCTTGATATTGTCATTAGCCTTTGCAGAGATAACTGCTATAAATCCCTTCCACTTAGTAGGACATATATTCTCACTCCCACATAGCACAGTATCATTATTTGCTAGTTGCAAGACACCACTGTCAATGAGATTCTGGATAAGGTGGCGGAGTGCCCAGCATTCTTCTATGCTGTGACCGCGAGAATGAGAGTGATATTGACATACTCCATCAGAATTGTACCGTCCTGAACGGGGGTTGATTGGAGGTAGAAGAGAATTGATCCTTCCTTCATTGATTAGCATCTGAAGGATTTCCTCCATGGGTTGGCCCAGATGTGTGAATTCCCTTCTGTTGGCAAAATCACGACGAGCTTTGGCATTCGCTCTCTTTGCCACTTTGTCCTCCAAAGTTTCACTTTCTGAAGGTGACGAAGGAATATTCCTGACAAGAGGAAGGAGACTAGCATGCTCCTGGCTTACTAATTGGCGTGTAACTTGATGCTGGTAGGTCACCAGTTCTGCTAATTGATCGATATGTTTGCATAGAGCTTTCATCTTACGTTCCATTGTGAATTAGAACTTGGCATAATCCCATTTGTCAGCACCGTCTTTGGTGGTTTGAGATGACTCGCCACTGAAATTGGAACTCTGTCCATTGCTCCAATTTATCATGTTGACCTCCTCCTCTTTGTGTTGAGGAAGAGGGTTATCTTGAACGTGAGGTTGATCTGGTTTGGTAACCACGATTTCCCCGTTGTCTATCAAGTCTTGGATCTTGTGTTTCAAGGCCCAACAATCTTGAGTATCATGTCCAGGTGCCCCGACATGATATGCACATTTCTTAGCAGCATTGAAACCCCGTCCATTAGGGCTGGCTGGTGGAAGAAGATGCGTAATTTTCTTCTGTGTTGTCAGAAGAGTAAGAATGTTCTCGAGGGAGTCCCCTAAGGGTGTGAACACTCGAGGGTGTTTGACTTCTCCACCTTTTGGTAATGGAGGATTTGAAGGCTGAGCTTGAAAGGGAGTATAACTTCTCCTTTGAACAGACATGTTCTGATTGCCTTTTTGACCCTGCAGTATCAGGGAAACATCTTCCTCTTTCTTTTTATGGACCCTCCGGGGGTTGTTTCCATAATTTCCAGACTGGATGTGCTCAGCAACAACTTTAAGGGCAGCTAGGTCTTGAATCTTTTCTGACTTCAATCCCATCTCAGTCATCTCCCCGTGTTTGATCATTTCAGAAAATGGTTTACCAATGCCGGCTAACACTTTTTCATAGAAAGGAGCTTCTTGTATGCCTATGAAGGTCATGACCATTTCTGATTCTGTCATGGAAGGAATAACTTGGGCAGCCAGGCGTCTTCACCTTTGAGCATACTCTCTGAAAGATTCATTAGATTATTTCTTGACCTTGGTAATCTGATACCGCTCAGGAGCCATTTGAGACTGAAAGCTATATTGAGTGAGGAAGGCGTGTGCTAGCCCTTCCCAGCAATGGATCTTGGAGTTGTCTAATCTGGTATACCATGAACGGGCTTCTCCAGTCAGACTTTTCTAGAACAGCTACATTCTGAGCTTCTCGTCCTCTACATAAGATCCAAGTTCTCCAATGAATACCTTCAAATGGGTATAAGGATCTCCTAACCCGTCATATTTTTATAAGGATCTCCTAACCCGTCATATTTTTCTAAGTCAGGAGTTTTAAACTTTTCTGGATAATGAACACCAGGGAATATACAAAGGTCAGCCTATGAAACACTCCTGTGTGCTCGAATTCCTTTGATAGCGCGAAGGGTCTCTTCCATCTGAAGAACTTTCTTTTTGATGTCACCGGTGTCTGGATCTCTTGTGAGATGGGTGTCATCATGAATTTTGTTGGTCGTATCTAACTGCAGTTTAGGTATTGTAATGACCTAGGCTCCCCCTTGTGTAGAGGATTCAGTATGTACGGGTATTTTTGGACCCTGCGTAGATTGTTGTAGTTCTTTAAGTAGAACAACCAAATCTGTAATTTGTTTGCTTAATCCATCGAATTCCTTATGAGAAACCGTGTTAAGGTCAGTCTGGTCGGATGACGACATAATTGACTGTAGGTCCGCGACATTTTTGGATTTTGACTGGGTAGTAGGTCCGATGGATTCCCTGCGAAAGACTTGTATAGTTTAGTCTTTAGGGAATGTAAATTAACATGCTATGTGATGTGTTCGTTTTAGGAATTTTATCCTGCAAAAAAAGATGTTAGTTGTTCGTTATAGCATATCAATTTTAAACATGTGTGTATACACGTTTCTTCATATCTCTCATTACATGAATATGGCATGAATATTGTAAGTAATGCAAAAGCATGAAGAGACTTTCCTCCGCGTTGGGTTTATCAGAGGCTGACCTATCTTAGGTTACTCTCGCGGCTTTTTGGCATGAAGGTTCCCAAATCATCGCAATTTACTCGACGGGAATTAAATCCGGTCTTTCAACTGGAGCGAATTTGGGTGGCGCCTTTCCTGAGCCTCGTGGAATTAGTCTTTCCACGAGCCCAGTAATCAAACACCGATGGGATTGCCTCCTGATGGAGGGACCACACAACATACATTCATATACATCGCGTCTCACCGTATGAAATGATGACATGTGTGAAGCACTAATATCACAAGCAGATATGGTGCGAAGGTGCAAATAAGGAAATGCATTCGTACACATTCATCATAAATGTAAATGCAACATCTACACACAAGCAGATAATAGTTTTGAAAAGATTGTAGTAGCGGTTTAAGTCCTCTTACTGGGATCCCCAGCAGAGTCGCCACCTGTCGACGTTGGGATTTTTATTTGTCCCTTTTCGTTACCTGTTTTTTTGTGTTCTCATTTTATATGAGATTTGTTTGAAAAAACAAGTGAAAAAGGTCCGACATGTGTAACGTCGACGATTGGACTATAAGAGTCTCCAGTTGGTTTTTTAACTGGTTGTACTAACACAACCGAGAAAAGGTTTGCACATTGACCCAGTGATGTGACACTGCTAAACGGGTCTGTGAAACCGAGATTCATTTAGGGTCCGGGGACTTGCTTATGCGGAGGGAAGGTGTTAGGCACCCCCCGACATCCGCGTTGCCACGGTGACTGCCACTTTTCAAGAAACTATTATCTGAATGTGTGTGTGTGTGTGTGGGTCAATGTGCTGTTATTTGGAAGTAGTGCTATGCCTCGTTTGCACCTATATACAAAGGGCTTGAATTTGTGTAAAAATTCAGTTTTAAACAAGATATAGCAGTGATGTTTTGTAAAAGAGGTTTTTCAAATCCTGTGCTCAATAGTAATTGAGGCCTTTGATACTTCCATTTTATTCCGTATTCGGCTTGATTGATTTTATTTTACAGATGCGAGGCATCTGTATGAAAATAATATACAAAATGTGATGAACTCCTCGTGGGTATGAAAACCATCTGAGGTAATTCAGACATCGCAGAAAAACTTACAAGCGGCTTACAGCTGAAAAGGTTCATCACGGGAACTGAATCTAGATTCAGTGGACTCAATCTGTGATCACATGATTCCTAGGCTCACAGGATGCCGCAATTGAAATAAACGCAGTAAACAGGTGTATATATATATATATAAGTCGTAAATATATATATATATATATATATATATATATATATATATACACACACACACACACACACAGACATGATCACCAACAACGAAGCACCTCCATGGGGGATCAGAAATGTAAATAAAGCTGTAAAAGCTATCAACCGCCACGAAGGAAACTCCAGGCGGGACGAAATGTACAGAAAACAGTAAAAACGGTCAACCACCACGAAGTAAACTCCAGGTGGGATGAAACGTAAATATATATATATATATATATATAGCGATAAACGCACCAGATATCAAATCCAGGCTCATCGGACAAAGTCCGACAACAGTTAATATATATAAGTATATATATATTAAAGCAATAAACGCACCAGATGTAAAATCCAGGCTCATCGAACAAAGTCCGACAACAGTTAATATATATATATATATATATATATATATATATATATATATATATATATATATATATATATATATATATATATATATATATATATATGAATTGCGTGTCGAACTCTGTTCGATGAGCCTAGACTTTGGTCTGGAGCTTTTATGGCTCATCGAACAGAGTTCGACACGCAATTCATATATATATATATATATATATATATATATATATATATATATAAAAGCAAGTAAACGCTCTAGACCGAAGTCTGGGCTCAATCGAGGCATAGCTCGATAATGTTAGTCCATATATATAAATAAATAAATATATATATATATATATATATATATATATATATATATATATATATATATATATATATGTATATACGAACTAAAATAAAACCACGGACCGAAGTCCGGGCAAACAAACGCAACACGACTCTCAACTTAAAGAAGGGTGTGTGCAAAGATGGAGAGAAAGGCTTTAAAGTGTGTAAGAAGGCTTACAGTGGGCTGCCAAAGAAGACTTCTATATCTTTAAAGTAGATAAACACTGGCTTTTGTAGGCATAAAAAATAGCTATATGTGAGCTCACAGGTGTTTAAAATGGGAAAGCACTCAGTATATTGCAAGTACGGAGCAAATAGGACAGGGCTTCCTCGCTCTTTCTCCTCTTAAAATGGCCACCCCAAGCCCTCTATTTATAGAGGTTGGACTTGTGGCTGGAGCCGCAGGTGTACCAGAGGCTACCCGAGTTGCCCCGGGTTTTGTGGGCCGCGTCGTCTCGTAGTACGTGTATGCAGGCAACGTGATGTCCACTCGAACTTTTAGAATTGCAATCCGGACAACCGACTGAGGTATATAGGACCTATTTCAGACCGCCGCTGTCGAGAGTTACGCAATGACATGGGATTAGAGGTTGTACGAAGTCATGAAGATGGGACGATGCCCTCCGGTCTTCAACTTCAAATTCTATCCGTTATCCTGCGCAATAGTCACTCGGGATTGGTTATTCTGAGCTTTTGTGGGACATTGCTGTGTAGAAATGTATGTCTAAAATGTTGAGACGACGTGATATGGCGTCATGGTGGCGAGATGACGACTTTTCCCCTCACCGGGGTTATCTCCGGTTTGGGCTGATAAAGCAGACGTTGCTCAGGGTTATCTCTGAGATTGGACTGCTGTAATGGTTAAAGGTCCTCAGTGTCATCTCTGAGGTGTGCATGTCCTCCAAGTGTTATATCCGGGTTGGTACTGAGTATCTCGTTGTGAGCGCCGAGATTGAAGCTGCTTGCATTTGAAACAAGCATTTCCGGGGTTATCACCGGAACTGCATTCCTTGGGGTTATCGCCAAGGTTGGTAGCTATTCCCATGGTTGGGACTGAGACTGGATACCTCGGGGTTATCTCCGAGATTAATCGGTCTTCTCCGATGTGTGTTTCGGTATTGAATCTGCATGCCTCGGGGTTATCTCTGAGGTTGGAATTGTTACTCCCGATGTGTACTCCGGGGTTGATGCTGAACTTCCGATAGTATCCGAACATGATATGAGCTGTCTTCCAGGGTTCCCTCTTGAAAGACGAATCTATCCTCCTACAATGTTAGTGATAGATGTACAAAAAATTTCGAGTGTCTACAATATATATATATATATATATATATATATATATATATATATATATATATATATATATATATCGAAATATGTTTCGATTGAGCCCAAATATAATATTTGAACGTTTACTACTTTGATATGTATAAATACTTATATATATATATATCTTGTCATAAAACTCTGTTTGATTGAGCCTGGATATATATATATATATATATATATATATATATATATATATATATATATATATATAAAACTGTTTATCAGCCTGCGGGTTAGATTTGCCTAAATCTGACTATTTCTCACTTTAACCGGTTCATGGTGACTAAACTGGAACAATTGAAGCTGGAGTGCTTAGATTTACTCAAATCTAATTCGTTTTCTAGCTTTTGCTACGAGCTAGATTTGTCTCAATCTAGCTATTTCTCACTTTAACCGGTTCATGGTGACTAAACTGGAACCGATGAAGCTGAAATAGTTTAAATTTATTCAAATCTAGTTCTTATTTTAGCTTTTGCACATATTGCCTTGTCATGTGAGCCTAGGAATCATGTGATCACAGATTAGGTTACTGAATCTAGATTCGATTTTCGTGATAGACATTTTCAGCTGCAGCTAGCTTGTAAATTATTTACGGTGTTTGAATTTCCTTAGATGGCTCTCATGCCCACAAGGAGTTCGACACTGCTATGCATCATATTTTCTCGAAGATGCTTCACATCTCGAAAATAAAAGCAATCCAACCGAACACATAATAAAATGAAAGTATCAAAGGCCTCAATTACTATTGAGCATAAGGGTTTGAAAAACCTGTTTTACAAAACTTCATTGCTATATCTTGTTAAAATTGAACTTTTATACAAAAGTCAAACCCTTTGTATATAGGTGCAAACGAGGCATAACATTACTTCCAGATAACTGCATATAGACCTACACACAGACATATTCAGATAAAAGTTTAAATTGAAAAGTGGCAGTAACCGTGTTATCACGGAAGTCGGGGGGTGCCTAACACATTCCCTCCGCTTAATCAAGCCCCCGGACCCTAACGAATTTCAGTTTTGCAGACCAGTTAAACAGTGTTTCATCACTAGGCCTTTGTTCAAACCTTTTCTCAGTTGAGTTGGTGCAACCATTTTAAAATACCAATTGGCGACTCTTACAGTCAAATCGTCGACAGATACATGTCGGACCTTTTCAAACTTGTTTTTTTAAACAAATCTCACCTAACATGAGAACACCAAAAGACAAGAATAAAAAGGGACAAATAAAAATCCCGTCGTCGACAAAACCCACTCGTCAAACTCCCCCAAACTTAAATCGTGCTAATCCTCGAGCACAACATAATATGCAATGTAATGCAGCTAACTATATGCCTACGAATCCAGCAGTAAGACAGAACACGGTCTATTCACACGACCTCAGAGAAATCACAATAAACACGATAGTACATCATATAAAGGCAAATAAATAACTTCTCAAACAATCATTAAATCTTAAAATGTTATTACTGATATAGTGCGTGTGTGCTTAATAACCATGCTAACTGATTTAAAGCTAAATACAACACATAATAGACCTCGTTGAAGGAATCATACAGTGTAAAATCAAGAAATCAAAAAACAAGCAAGATCTGACTAAAATCAAACAGTTACGAATTTCAAGGGTCAAAATGGGATACTTATGCTTTATTTATTCACATATGGGGGTTTTTCGCTCTTTTACCCATTTTTCACTTCTTATTTTTCTCATGAATGTGCAATGTCTAGTCCTATTAGGCTTTTCAGTGCTACCCCTTAGCGAGCTTTCAACCAACGACTCCCAAACCGTCAGGCTTTAGGGTGCTAGGTGTAGAGACATCCCCTCGGGCGTACTTACTAAAGTAACAAAGGCCACTGAACTAAACTAACCACGGTGTTAATTCATACTTTTTTTTTTCTTTTCTTCAATTTCCTTTTTTTTATATATAGCTTATATATCCCAAATTTTCCCCCAAACTTAGGTTCTTATCTAATCTTAGCCATCTCTGCCTATTCATGACTATCTTTCATTCAAACTAGCATTATCCTTAAGAATTCTATTATGTGTCAATTTAAACCCAATCAATCAACATAGTTGTTTCTAAGGTGCTAACCTGATTATATCGGTTTCAAACAGATAAAGATCTAATTCATGATAAGAAATCACATCAAAGTCTTAACAGTCAATACTATACTTATCTACGCAATTCCAATCTCATCATTGGCCAAACAGACTTAACCTATCTAACAGCTGGAATCATGCAAGTATAAACTAAATGCAATATAAAAACAGTAAACTAACTAATATTTTTGTGATTTTCCATTTTTCCAATTTTTTTCTTTTTTTATAAATAATATAAAAGAACAGTAACATAAACTATTTACAATACTAACTACTAAATTAAACTACTATGCAACTACATCTATATGAATGCAAAAATAACAGACATGAAAACAAACTAAACATACTTATCAAAATAGAAACTAAAACATTATACAAAGAACTAAACTCCCCCAAACTTAACAATTACAATGTCCTCATTGTAAAAATATTGCAATAAAGAAAAAGAGGACTTCCCTATAATATGCTAAGCTTGAGGTGGTGGTGGCTGTAGAACAAAAACTGAAAAATCCTCGTCAAAATCTGATGGAGGGTACTGTGGCATTGGCTCAGGCGTCTGGAACTGGAACTGATCGGCAGTGGCATGATTCAGTCTTTATAAGGCCGCATTCAATGAGGCAAAGGAACTATTCATGGTATTAAACATGTGATCCTGCCTTGATGTCAGTCTCTTCATCTTTCTGTCAACATCTTTATCTCTATCATCAAGGTGCCTCTGAAGACTGCGGAACTAAGAACTGGACATGTATTTGGTAGATCGACTACCTCCCATAGCTTCCTCCTCCCCAGTAACCTCATCAGCCCTAAACTCATCATCCTCCAAGGTGTCCTCTGCCTCGTCTTCATCAGGATCGTTAGGAAATATAAAACTGACACCTCGTGGATGCGATTCCCCTCCAGCCCAGACAGAGTATCGAGCAATCATCATGGGGTCCAGTAGCTAGAGTGGCTGCTGCACGGGCTCATCACCTGACCATCTAACGCCAGACTGTCTGTACAACCCACATATGAGAGATGGGTGTGGCAGTCCGCCCGAGAATGGCCCGCATAGACATCGCCGAATTGAGAAACTGATAATTGAAGCGATGTTGATGTCAAAATCTTTTACTATTGCATAGAGGAGTAGCACATTCTCCTTCATAACCTCACTGGTATGCGTTGAAGGAAGTAACTTTGGACTCAGAAACGCATAACATATCTTTCCATATAAACTGAGGTCCTTTCTCATTAACAACGTACCACCCTTTCTTCCCTTCGCCCAAACTATGCCAGGTTTTGAAATTTCTTTGAGGATCTGGTCATAGTCTGGATTGCTATCTCGGAGCTGAACATACTGACATGTCGCTGGGGCTCGCACACTGTAATATTCATTAATAGCCTTTGCATTGAATGGAACTTGCTTCCCCCATACGAAAGTCACATATGGTGCCCTGTCCTCGGCTTTGGCGTAAAATTCTTTGACCGCATTCACAATCGCAGGATCAAGATCATCTGTGAACACCTCCCAACCTTGTTCGCGTATCTATCGCATTATATGGCCATCGAACGCACCCGGCCTCAAACCCCTCTCTGGTGTCAGTGCTTTCGGCACGAGGTAGTCATATTTATCCGCAGCGTTAGCACTAACAAACTTCCTTTTATCATAGATTTGGGTCGGTGGAGATGAACCCTCACCACGTTGTCATTTCACTAGAGTTTTCAGTGCCATGAATTCACTGAGACAATACAATTCCCCCAAACTTCTTCTTTAGCAAATTCACAAACAGTTTGTGTGCACACACTCACAATACCTAATTTTGTAATTTGAAATCTAACTTTGAGAAAAACTTGATACAAATTGCTTACCCACTGAGTTTCCTCCCAATTGAATGATGATATTGCAGTGTTGGTGCCGAATTGTTGAAATTCCCTCTCCTTCCACTCTGCAAATTGTGCCCTTTGAAAACCCTAGCTTTGATGATTGAAAATTCACTACTAGAAAACAGTAAATAGACAACGCGAAAAAAATATTGTGGTTTTAGTCAGGAAAACGTCGTGGTTAAGGGTGTCATCTATTTGACACCCTTAGACAACGTTTTAAAAACGTTGTAGTTAAGCACAATACACAACGTTTTTTAGAGAAAAAACGTTGTAGATTTATTTTTCAAAAATTAGCAGATGCTTAAAAACGTTGTAGTAGGTATGATTCCACAACGTTTTCTGAATAAAAACATTGTAGTTTAGTATATCAGACAACGTTTTTAACCAATTTATACAACATTTTTAAAATGTTGTAGATAAAGAAAAAAAAAGAAAAAAATATATTGTGGTTCACCTATATTACCAATACACCTGCAATGCCATGATATATAGCTAAAAGGTCTAAATTCTCATTTAAATTTAAAACCAAAATGTATCAACCATTCAAAATACATCCCAATAATACCATTTGTTTACAGTTTCAAATTTCTCAAGCATTGATTATGAAATAACATGAATTAAAAAATACAAATGCTTTACTGGTAGAGTTTTATGAACCCTCAAGTCATAAATCACTGAGGACGCGTACACATTCAGTTTGGTGGCTCTAGACATTATTTTTCTGGACAAATGGAGTATTTAATTAGCAATACTAGTGAAGCTTGTGTGATCAGCAGATTGAATCCCCTGTTATACAAATTATATGAAATCACCAAAATGTCAAAAGCTATGAACATTCATTTCCTGGGGACCAGCAGCTAATAGCTATAGACATTATATGGCTCTTAGATAACATCAGCAAAAAACATTTATATTGCTATAGACATTAAAGCTGCCAATAGCTATAGACATTAAAGCTGCCACAGCTATCTCCTTCAACAGTCCTGCTCCTACCAATCCTTTAAAGGTGTTCTAAATTTTAGAGCTTGCACATACCTGTTTTAGAAAGGGCAGCCATCCTTGAAAGGATTCTTTTGTTCTGTGCTATGGGTGTCTCATTGATCAAATCAACCTCCCTCAAATTGCCACTTGATCTGTGTAAGCATAGGACTTTAGGACACAGACACATTTGCGTCAATGAAGAAAAAGTTGAAACAAAACAAGAAAATTGATAGATCTAATATTATTGCAACAGGAATATACAGTGTCATTAACATTAAACCACTGTCAACTCCAATGAGTAACTAGAATAAAAGGAGAAACCACTGTCAGAATTTACCTTTCGTGCAGAAGTTACAAATAAAAGGATAGTAAACCATGTAGAGGATGACTAAAATAAAAGGAGAAACCACATGAAAAAGCTACAAGGCAGAATAGCAAACCATTTATCTGATCAAAAATAAACTACAAGAACAAAAATACAGGTTCTAGTGGCCTAAGAGTAACTTCTTTAGCCACTTTAAGATCACTGCCCAACTCTGTGAAATCAATTCCAGTGGCTTCTTTCACAAGATTGTGCATAGTTTCCCTCCTCCAAGGTCTTTCCAAACATATCTCTACACCCTGAATGAAAGCAATGCAGTTTCAACACATTACAAGAGTAACAAAACTGATATACATGCCACAACTGCTTATATGTTTACAGTGTTTTATAACAGGGGATGATATACATATATATAGAATTAAGGTAACTTCTGTTAGCTTAAATATGTAAACTCCTTCAAAAGTAGTAGACATACCAGAGAACTCAGTAACATCTTCATTTGCCTCGGTGACATAAGAACATACAACGAATCTAGCATGGATAAGAAGTTCTCTGAATAAGACAGACTACTAGAAGGAAGAACATGAGGTCTTCCTGCCATCCTCAAATAAGCTGCTGCTGCAATGGTTGGAGCCTGTCATTTAATCAAATTCATGAACTAAGATCAGTTGTATGTGGCTTATATTGTTTCAGCATACAAATGAATAAAAAATACAAAGAATGACAAAGAAGATAACCGTACCTTCCTAAGTATGCGCACTATTTGCTTATCCCTCACTTGTTTAGACTTGTATAAATCCTAGCCCTATGTTATCAGAGAATATATATTATTATGAGATTCATGTGGAAGTGGCATCAATATCAAAACATCTATTCAAATTAATAATCAATATATTCACATATTACAGTTGGAACTGAACATAGTTGGGCAGTCAAAAGTACCAGAACAACTGGGACATGACAAAACTAGAGGCTCACAACCTTGATATCTGCAATATTGACATGAACCCATTGTGTATCTCATCTTTTCAGAGAAATTCATGTACTTAATCAAGTGACATCAAAATAACATGAGAAGCAGAATTCGAAGCACACAACTAAGTATTAGAGGAAATTTATATCAAATAATAAAATGAATACTGAATTAATAGTGTAAGAAAATAAAATTACACATCAAAAGTTGCAATGAATTGACAGCAAAATGAAATGCTGGCTTTTCCCCAATCATCAATGACCTAAAATTTCCAAAATTCCAGTTTATCTAGCAACATCAGCTCTTCTTAGAACGAAAGCACAAAATCCAGAAAGAACTAACTAGAATATCAGCAAACGGAAGAATTAATATTATCAATCACAAACCTCAACCATTTAAAATTGAACAGAATCGACACAGACAAAGAAATGATATGATTAACAAAGAGATGACCTAATTGTCTCTAACTCCGGCGGTGGTTTTGTCGTCTTCATCGGCGGTGTCCTTGTCAGAAACTTCTCTCAATCGGTTGGTTTGTACGATAGAGACGGTTGCAGAGCAGGTGGTCCGACCGAACCGGTGCTCAGCGTGCTGGAAGAGGGTCGAGCTGATGGGTTTCACGTGCAGGTGTGGGACGACGTTTTGTGGGACTCACAGGTACCCAGAACAGCACGGTTGCGCCTTTGATTTCAAGACGGCAGGGAGAAAGGCAATCGCGAGGGAGAATCCTCTGGTTAAGGCTGAGAAATTTCAGATCTGGCCTGGAGACTGGGAGTGGGCTAGGGCAAAATACTGATAAGAGTGATACTTATTATTTAAGTTTTCACTTTAGCGAGATTTTTTAAAGCTCTGTGTTTTCTTTATACACAACGTTTTAAAAAAAACGTTATGTAGTTAACATCAAAAAAATGACCTTTTAAATAGATAACATTTTTGCATATATATCTACAACGTTTTTTTTTAAAAACGTTGTAAAAAAAAATACCACAACGTTTTTATAAAAAACGTTGTGATTTAAGTGTTGTCTATTTGGTATTTTGTAGTAGTGATTAAAGGAATTTGATGGATAATGGTGTGGGATTGAATGGGAATAAGGTTATGGTTTATATGGAATAGAAGTAGTGGGACGGATTCTATGGAGAATAAGGGTTTGGTGTGATTTCTTGGGGCAAGAGGTGGCTTAGGCTTCGGTTAGGGAGAATAAAAGTGGAGAAGACTAAGTCCTGTAGCTAATTTATTTATTTATTTATTTCAGATTCCTATACCCCAGCTGGGGTGGGGGGTAAATGAACTACAAAGGCCCGCCGAGGCCGGCTAATCAAGAGGACCCCCCCTGCCGGGGCGGGTATGTCAAGCGAGGAATAGGCCCACCAGGGCGGGGGTACCTTTTCTGCACAACTTTAATTTTTGAGCTTATTTGCCCCTTAAGCATGTAATACTTCATCAAGAGTACCTAAAACCCATAAAAACCAAAAATAGAAGATAAGTACATGGACTTTGAGCATGCAAGTTCGAAATTACTAAAAATTATTAACTAACTAACTATGAATTGTACCGAAATGAACTAAGTAATAATAACTTATCAACTAAGCTACGAATTGAATAACATGAAACAAAAATACTATAAATGATACAAAAATTGGGTTGCCTCCCAATGAGCGCTTATTTTTGAGTCTTTCAACCTGACTACTCCCTATTTAATGGCACATCGGCAAGAGTGATTGTGGTGGCTTGATTGTTGATGTCATCACCCCAATAATGCTTTAGACGCTGCCCATTGACTTTGAATATTTTGAGAGGATTCCTGTTATACAGTTCAACGGTGCCATGTGGGAAGACTGTCTTGATCGTAAATGGCCTCGACCATCATGATTTGAGCTTTCTGGGGAATAACCTCAGTCTTGAGTTAAATAATAATACAAATTGTCCCGGTTCAAACTTTCTCTGCATAATCTTCTGATCGTACCATTTCTGAACCTTTTCTTTGTACATCTTTGAGTTCTCGTAAGCTTGTAAACGAAACTCGTCAAGCTCATTCATTTGTAGAATTCTTTTTTCTCCTGCAGCTGTTTAATCGAAATTAAGCTTTTGAATAGCCCAATACGCTTTGTGTTGAAGTTCCACTGGGAGGTGACATGCTTTCCTATAAACCAGTTGATACGGAGACATCCTAATTGGTGTCTTGTATGTTGTCTGATAAGCCCATAAAGCATCATCTAACTCTAGAGACCAGCCCTTTCTGTTCGGATTGACCACTTATTTGGGGATGATAAGTTGTTGTAACCCTGTGATTAACCCCGTATTTCGTCAAGAGAGCTGTAAAGGACTTATTGCAGAAGTGACTTCCCTCATCACTTATAATTTCTCTTGGCGTGCCAAATCTTGTGAAGATATTTTTCTATAGAAATTTTAGAATTACCTTGGCATCATTTGTGGGGAGTGTCCCAACTTAAACCCATTTTGATACATAATCCACAGCTAGCAGGATGTACAAATTGTTGTATGAAGACGGAAAAGGTCCCATGAAGTCCATCCCCCATACATTAAAAACCTCGACTTCTAAGATTGTGTTGAGCGGCATCTCATTCCTTTTTGAAATATTGCCCACCCATTGACATCTATCACAATTTTTTACGAACTGATGGGCATCCTTGAATATAGTAGTCTAGTAAAATCCTGCCTGAAGAACCTTGGTCGATGTCTGCTCACTTCCATAGTGTCCCCAATATGTAGATGCGTGACATGCTTGCAAAATACTATTCACTTCACTATAAGGCATACATCTACGAATTATCTTGTCTGCACACTATCTAAAGAGATAGGGCTCATCCCACATGTACCACTTGACATCATGTAGGAACTTCTTTTTTTGTTGACATGTCAAATCAGGGGGAAGGATCTTGCTCACCAAGTAATTAGCAAAATCCGCATAGCATGGAAATTCAAAATTTACTCCAAATAGCTACTCATCCGAAAATGACTCATTAATCAAACACTTATTTGCCCTGTCCTTGTCTGGATTTTCTAACCTCGAAAGATGATCAACGACTTGATTTTCTGTCCCCTTCCTATCTTTGATATCCAAGTCAAATTCCTGAAGGAGTAGAATCCATATAATAAGCCTAGGCTTTGCATCTTTCTTTGAGATCAGATAACGAATCGTCTAGTGATCCGTGTATACCACCACCTTTGTTCCTTTCAAATATGCTTTAAATTTATCAAAGGTGTACACGACTGCAAGTAACTCCTTGGTGGTTGTATAGTTCAATTGAGCATCCATGAGGGTTTTACTTGCATAATATATGGCATGAAATATCTTTTCTCGACGTTGACCCAAAATAGCCCCTACTACGTAATCACTAGCATCACACATTGTTCAATCCGGTGCTACGATCACGGGAGCTGTCGTCAGTTTCTTCTTCAACTGTTCAAACGCCATCATACATTCTTCATCAAAGCTAAAAACCGCATCTTTCTCTAATAGGCTGCATAGTGGTTTTGCAGTCTTAGAGAAATCCTTAATAAACCTGCAATAGAATCTGGCATGCCCAAGAAAACTGTGGATTCCCTTAACTGATGTCGGCGATGGAAGATTCTTAATTGTATCCAGCTTTGCCCGATCAACTTCCAACCCCATCGCAGAGACTTTGTGTCCAATAATAATTCCTTCTTCAGCCATAAATTGGCATTTTTTCTAGTTCAGCAAAAGGTTGGTTTCCACGCAGCATTTTAAAACCATGACTAGGTTTTCAAGACAAATATCAAAGGTGTTCCCATAAACTAAAAAGTCATCCATGAAGACTTCAACATTCCGCTCTACCATGTCTAAAAATATGGCCATCATACACCTCTGAAAGGTCGTCGGTGCATTACACAACCCAAATGACATCCTCCTAAAAGCAAAGGTGTCGTATGGACACGTGAAGGTTGTAACGTCCCCAAAATAGGTCCATTCCACCCAACCCATTCTGAGTCGTCAAATACATGGTACAGAAAACAACTACAACTTTATTACAACAATTGTCGTACAAAATACAACAACACATATGCTATGAGTTTGGATACAAATATATACCAAATGTGACTCATGTTCCAATCGTGGACATCACCTCACAATGACACCTTACATAAAGGTATAGTCAAAAACTGTTTTGGAAATTAGAATCTTTGGGAAGTACTTCAGAAAACCTTCGTACATAGGAGGCCACGCGTCTAGGTTATGATAGATATCATATGGCCACAGAATTATCCTTGGTTGACCCAATAGACCCCAAAGAAAAACGAGAAGGTTACTATCATATTCTTCCCAATGGTGAGTCTTCTCTTGACTTATCATTATCTCCACTATCTCTAATTGAGAATTATACTTCAAACAAACACTAAGATTATATAGGTAGTGCTCGTATATATACTCAGCAAGTGGATGAGCACAACCCTGTCTTATGATGACACGAGGTTGTATGTCGTTAGACATCTTGTATGATAGTGGCAAACCACCCTTCCAACTTTGGGTACACCTTACCCTATTGGATTCACCAAATAAAACTACTAAATGAACTTTTCTATACTGCTTCGAGAGAACATCCACAGCTAGAGACCACCGTTCTATTTCTCCGTTACCCTCGCTCGACCCAGCTACACTCTTATTACCTGAAAGGAATTGTGAAGCAAAAGGGTGAGCACAACTAGCTCAGTAAAGAATATCATGACTAAAGATAATTAAATTATCAATAGCCTTCATCAATAATAAATCAGAGATTTAGAACATATGGTAAATGATAAAAATTTCAACCATAGTTGCAGCGGAACGAGCAATCCATTAGAAGAGTCAAATAGACTATAAAGTCTATTATCTTCTCCATGTTAAAAATCCACCAACAATATTTTATCCATGTAACATCACTCAACAGTTCCTTTCCACAATCATATGAATAACTCATAATCATAATTGTGAGTATAAATTTTTCTTCGTACCCAGGACGAAGAATATTTTCATCACCTGTCTTTACCTGAAACATCAAAGATCATGGTTATACCAAATCACAGTTCCTGTTCATAATCATGCTAATAAATCCATCTTCACACTACGGCCAAAGATATTCATCAATAAACCATCTTTGCACTACGGCCAAAGATATTCAACAACAGTTCATCTTCGCACTACATGCCAAAAATATTCATCAATAATTCATCTTTGCACTACAGGCCAAAGATATTCTACAACATGTCATCTTTGCACTACAGGCCAAAGATATTCATCTACAATTCATCTTTGCACTACAGGCCAAAGATATTCATCAACAGTTCATATTTGCACTACAGGCCAAATATATTCATATCTCAAAGAAATATATAATCATTTCAGAATTTATATAAACAATAATTATAACCATGTTGATCAATTCACCTTTGCACTTAAGCTTAAGATATTCAATTATAAATTCAATGGTCATGATCATACCAGTCACAATTCAACTTTGCACTACAGGCCAAAGAGAACCCTAGTCATGATCATACCAATAATCTACCCATCTTTACACTCCAGTGAAAGAGAATTTCATCATCAGGGTTATAAAAATATTATATATGATGATAAAAATAATATGATCAACATACAGTTTTAATCTCAAGAGTAATATTCGTAACTCATGAATAGTAACCCCGACACAAAAGATAGAAATTCTACAATAAAATTCATACCAATATTTCGGTATAATGATATTGAAAGAATAACATTACTTAAATTTATAAACAATTTATTTAAATTGTTTACACTTTACTAATTAATGCATTTAATCATCATAAAATGCCAACTCTTACAAATTCATCATCAATAACCAAAACCCTCATCAAAAATCTGCATATACCTCATATAGGATTCTCAAGCCATAAAATCCTATTTTCCAATTTTCTTTCTTCACAAAACATATTTAATTCATTTACTCATAACTAGACCATTTTCATGAAAAATACCAAATCAGTTCCAAAAATATTTCTTTTCTGGGATTTAGCATAATATAGTCCCATAGTGAACATATATTTTTCTCAAAATTTTTAAAAGTCATTTACTATTTTTCATATGGCCAAAATAGCCGAATATTTAGATATTTATCAAAAATTGTACTTTTGTCTAAAAATTCTAAAATTTACAGAGTATACTTCTATTATATACATGTACTCCCAATAAAAATTTCATCAATTTTGGAGTTAACCACAAGGAATTATAAGCGGTTACTTTTAAAATAGTCTTTTCTCATAAAATTCATAACTCTCAATCTATACATCCAAAAATCACCATTTTTGGACACAATCAAGAAAACTCATCAAAATATCATTTCAAATTTTTCTAGAATTTTTGAAGATCAGAAAAATTACGAAACTGAAAATCATAACAACCCTTAAAATCCATTAATATACCTTACAATCCCTTACTATCCCTTACTATCCCTTACCTCAAAAGAGCAGTACTTCTGATCGGTATAAGGCTGAAGGAAACTTGCACTGATGAATAGCAACTCACCAAGTATTTAAATACTCATAAAATACACTCAATAATCTAGAGAGAGAAAGAGAGAAAGCTTATGTTTCTGGTGTGATTTTCAATTCTAACTTAGCCCTCTATTTATAGGAAAATTTTGGTAGGTTTGACCTGCAACCTGATGGCTTTACCTGCTACTATTCCCACCCACCACATTTGAAATATAATTCAGCACATTTCTTCACCAACCACAAGTGGGGCCCACCAATTCTAGAATTTTCCACCAAAATGATAAACTCCGAAAATTCAACAATTTCTGAACCAGTCATCTCGTAAAATTCATAATAAATCATACATTCATTTTTAACGGTTCAAAATTTGTGGGCATATACTCAACTTATATATGTATAACATATCCAAAAATTACCACGATCCAACGGTCGGATTAAAAATTATAACCCCCGCAAAATATCTCAAAAACCCTGATTTTTAATACCTCCATTCCGACAAAAATACGGATAAAAAGCTCAACATTAACTCCTTCATTTTTAACCACAAAAATATATCCCTCGTTTATATCCACATAAAATAAATATTTCCTTATCATATGAATTAATAATTAATTATTCACAAATAATATTACAGAATCACATTTATGACAACCAGGCCGTTCCCAGGAAAGAGGGGGCTTTCCAATAAGGATTTCTCCTTACTGGCGCGCAATTAGATGACCAAACCTCTCCTTAGACAGAACTTTCTAGACATTGCCAATAATGCTATCTAATAATACTATTCAAATAATATGAATTATTGATCTGATAATGGGAAATACTGTGCAGCAACAATTATTGAACAACAAAATTTCAACGTAGCAATTATTGAATCAATAAAATAAAATATTGAATAGTAATTACTGTAACAATTATTGAGTATTGCCTTCTTACGTAAGAATCAATAATTTTAAAAATACTGTGCAATACCGTGTGCTACTGTGCAATAACGCGTATTACTGTATTTTAACCACCAGGTATTCCAACAGTGTTAACGGTAACAACTACGCCGTTAATTATAAAAACTCAATTTTTGTCGTTATCTACATCCGACCGTTTTCCGTTATGGGGCCCACAAACAGTTATGCCGTCGTACGAATATTCTCCGACAGAAACAATATTCCACGACCAAACGAATATTCCCCGACAACAATGATTATTTTATAACCACTTGCTTATTTTAAAAAAAAAATCATATTTCACTCATAACTTTAAACTTTTATCAATTTAACCATTTACTGAATAGTAATTATAAGAAAAATTGAATGCTTTTATTTCATAAAATTCGGGGTCTTACAAAGGTAGTATTTTCTTGATCCTCAGGAGCGATGACAATCTGATTATATCCCGAATATCCATCCAGTAAGCAATAATACTCATGTCTAGCCAAACGGTCCAACATCTGATCGATGAAAGGAAAAGGAAAGTGGTTCTTCTAGGTTTCCTTGTTAAGTTTCTTGTAATCCATGCAAACCCTCCATCCGATCACAGTCCTCGTCGGTATCAGTTTATTGTCGTCATTTGTCACAACTGTCATTCCACCTTTCTCCGGGACACACTGAACTAGACTTACCCATGTACTGTCTAAAATCGAGTATATTATCCCAGCATCTAACCACTTTAAAATTTCTTTCTTCACAACCTCTTTCATGATTGGATTTAATCTTCTTTGTTCTTCCACTATCGGCTTTGAATCCTCTTCCAGAAGTATCTTGTGCATACAGAATGAAGGGCTTATTCCCTTGATGTCGACGATTGTCCATCTTATTGTAGACTTGTACTCTTTAAGTATCCTCAGTAACTTACTTTCCTACAATTCGTTAAGCGAAGATGAAATAATAACAGGCAAAGTATTAGAATTACCCAAAAATGCATACCTGAGGTGTTTAGGGAGAGACTTAAGCTCAAGAGTGGGTGGTTCCTTAAGTGAAGGTTTCATTCATTTTGATGCTATCTCTTCTGTATGTAGAGGCTCAAATGGTACCTTAAATCTGCTCACTCTAGGCAAAGCATCCAGTATATGTAAGTAACCATAAATTCTGGATCATCCAAGTTATCATCTCCCAGTAGAGTGTTTTCCAACGGATCCTTGACCAAACCTCTAACTAAGTCTTTTTTTACTATCCTTTCAATCACGTCCATTCTGAAACACTCTTCCTCATCTGTCGGGAACCTCATGGCTTTGAACACATTAAATTTCACTTCTTGGTCTTGTTCCCTCATTGTTAATTCTCCTTTCTGAACGTCAATGAGAGTCCTCCCAGTAGCCAAAAATGGCCTCCCTAAGATGATTGGGATATTCTTGTCCTCTTCATAATCCAAAATAATAAAGTCTACTGGAAATATGAACTTATCCACCTTAACTAAAATGTCTTCAACAATCCCTCTTGGAAAAGTCACCGATCTATCCGCTAACTGAAGTGAGATATTTGTAGGTTTCGATGTCGGCAAACCCAACTGAGTATACATTAATAATCGCATGAGGTTCGCACTAGCACCCAAATCACATAAACACTTGTTGAAGGCCATGTTCCTAATTGTGCAAGGAATGGTAAAACTCCCCGGATCCTACAACTTCGGAGGCAACTTTCTCTGTAATACCGCGCTGCATTCCTCCGTCAATGCCACAGTCTCATAGTCTTCTAACTTTTTCTTCCTCGACAAAATACCCTTTATGAAATTAGCATAGCTCGACATCTGTTCTAGGGCTTTTGCGAATGGAATATTAATATGTAATTTCTTGAAGACTTCCAAAAACTTAGAGAATTGCTTGTCTAATTTCTGTTTTTGCACCCTCTGCTGAAACAGTGGTGGAGGATAGACAACTGGCTCAACATTTGTCTGATTCTTGTCCACTTGAATGTCTTCACCCTATTTCTCCTTATCTAACATGTGTTTATCTTTCTTAACATCTTTCTTCAAAAAATTTTCTGCACTTTGTCCCTCAAGATGTTTTTCACTTCTTGGTGTGATTGCTTGACACTGTTTATGATTTTCTAAGTTCTTTATCGCCGCTGCTTGCGTTTTCATCGCTGCCTCATTACCCGATATATACTTCAACAATAGCTTTTCTAAATCTGACTTTTTCTCTTGATGCAGAGCTGGTTGTTGATGCTAATTTTGGAACCAAGAGGGATAAGATGGTTGTGGAGCCTGCTGCCCAAGAGGGAATGACTTTTGTAGGCATTCTGGTTCGAATTCTGAGGTATTCAATTATAACTGCCTACAAATTGTACCGCTGCTGGATTAATGGCACACTGTTCTATTGGATGTTCCCCAACACATAACTCACAAACATATACAACCTGCTGAGTTTGTGCACCTGTAAGAGCATCTATCTTCTTTGATAATGTTGAAATTTATGCCGCTAACGTTGTTACTCCATCTACTTCTAACACCCCAGCTACCTTAGGTTATGTCATTCTTGCTAAGGGCCACTGGTAGTTGTTAGCCGCCATTGTTTCGATCAAATCATATGCTTCCTCATAACTTTTAGCCATAAAAGCTCCCCCAGATGCTGCATCAATACTCGTGCGGACATTACCATTCAGCCCATTGTAGAAAGTGTTCATCAGCAGCCACTTGGGTAGTCCATGATGCGGACACTTCCTTAGCAGTTTCTTGTACCTTTCCCAAGCTTCATACAGTGACTCCCCATGCTACTGTTCAAACATAGTAATCTCATTCCTCATCTTCGCAATCTTTGTCGGTGGAAAAAATTTAGCCAATAATTTCTGAGCAAGGTCATCCCATGTAGTAATCGACCCTGGCGGTAGTCAGTGTAACCAACTTTTTGCCTTATCCTACAATGTAAACAGAAACAAGCGAAGTCTAACTGCATCATCTGATACCCCGTTGTATTAGAAGGTATCACAAATTTCCAGAAAGCCGACTATGTGCTCATTCGGATCATCATTGGCTAATCCCCCAATCTGGACTGAATTATGTATCATTTGAATCGTCCCAGGCTTGATCTCAAAGTGATTCGCAGCTATCGCAAGCCTGGTAATGCTCGACTAAATTTCAATCACCCTGAGAGTAGCATAATCCCTTAGTGCTTTCTGATCCTCTGCAGCCATATTTTCTTGTTTATCAAAGTTCTCCCGATTTTCCTTAATCCACTTACTAAGTCTCTGAAACCTTCATTCGATGTCATCCTCGAAAGGAAGCAAGTCTGGTTTCTTTGACCGAGTTTGCATACACTAAGCTAGAAAACCTGAAACAAGAAATAACAAAAATAAAAAGAAAATTGTTTAACTAAAATTGAACTAATTAAACTGATATTGAAGTAATAAAATAAAAAATTGTCCCCAGCAACGGCGCCAGAAACTTGTTGGTTGTAATCTAATTAATGCACAACACGCAAGTATACGTGGTCAACAAGTAATATAATGATAAATAGAGTATCGTTCTCACAGAGACAAGTATGAATTTTAATCTAACAATTACCAACTTTATATTATTTCAATTTTATTAAACTAATCGAATTAATGATTGCAATTAATAAACACTAATAAACTAAAAATCAAAACAAATCAACACACTAATAACCATAGATTTTAATAAGATAATGGAGAATTAAGCCTACAATTTCACTCTAACTTTCACTCTGATTATTAAACTCCTTTTCAATTCAATTATCTATCTCAGTTCATTGATCAAGAACACTAAAGTAGAATTAGCCATCTCTCAATATACTAAAACCATATTAACTTAAATCCACAATTTGATTGAATTAAACCAAACACCCTAATTAACTAATTCACTATATCTCTATGTGAATTTAAATCAAATAAGGTTTAATTTCCAAGTTTTTTTATGATTACATGTGATGTTATGTATATCTCTATCCTAAACATTCATCAAGAATTCCATCAAAGCGCATAAATCATGAACATATGCTATTGTGATTAAGTCTAGATTCATACATCATCTCTCGAGTCCATACAAATCCATAGGAAATTGGTGATCAAGCAATTCATAAATTAAGCACAAATCACAATAGATAGATTAATTAAACTAAAATTAAAGTAAGATAATCATCGTTCCACATTAAAGACCCATTGCAAGCTTAATAAGTAATTTAGTTCATCATGAATGAATTAAAAACTGAAAAGATAAAGAAATTCATCATCCCAATTACAGAAACTGAATTAAAGAAATAGAATAGTACAAAACCACCCTTCTCTGCCTTCAATTCTGCAATCTTCGTGAATCTTGATTCCTCACTCTGTTCCTCCACTGTCTTTTCCAAATTAAGGCTCAAAATTGTGATTGATTGATTGTATGAGTATATTCTGTGTACCTCAGGCATCAGTCATGTAAAATACAGATAAAGACATCCACACACAGTCCCAATCCAAACCAAAGTTCTCCAGTTCACGTATCCACAGTGTTTGCATTACATCAGAAGTCTCTATTATGTCCGCGTACCCCCGCCCCAACGGGGGTTTTTGCCTTGAAAGAGCCCGCCCCGGTGGGGTATTGACACTTGCTTCCATGTGCACCCCCGCCCCGGTGGGGTATTGACACTTGCTTCATACTTACTGATATCTTGCTTTTGAATACGGTTTTCCACCTCATTACCACCACTATTCCTAAGCTAACACGCAATATATCCTACACACAACACAAACACAAAACACATCAAACTGTACAAAAATAGACATAAAAAACACCGTTTAAGTCCAAATAGGAACCCGATTCGTAGGTATGAAACCCACTCATCACTCGACAGCCCATCAAATCTAACAGTTTTCATGCAACACATAGCATATAAATAACATGCTCATCTTATACATCATAAACATATGTCTAAACACATTATACAAGTTGTACATCACATATCAAATAAAGATTGAGTTCCATAACCCAATAAGCATTCCTTACTCAATCGATGTAGTCATAAATTGACCTTAGCATTTGATACTTACAACATAAGTAATACATCATGCTCTTTGCAATACAGATTAAAAATAATTCATCATCAAGTTCACATAACAAATAGGAACTGAAAGACTTGCCTTGATTGTTGTTTACCAATAACAGTTTAACAGCTTACAGCTATCTACACTTCACGTACCCTACACAATTATATAATCATGCACATCAACTATTAGTCACATAGCAACGCTAGTAGTTGTAATGTAAACTTTACTCTAAATCTCATAACCCTTCCTGTTAATCAATACACAATGTTCAATATGATTATTTTAACTTTTGACTTATATCTCACTATATTTCAACTTAGTCATACTCAAAGTTTATTCAAGTGTTTAAGTCTTGCTAGGACTCCTTATTGGTTTTATATTAACCATATTCCATATCTTATAATGTTCACTTCAATTGAATTGAAACACTTTTCAAGTTCATTAACACTTGTCACGACGTTTCGACGTTCATTCGTCACACGCCTGATTCGTCTCTCTTACGTATGCTTAGTATGGTTATACAACTTATCTAGTACATCATTTATTAATGCTAAGCATTATTATACTTTCTAATATTCATGTTTTATAACTTAGAACAACATTTTTTATCATCAAAAGTGCTACACTTGCATATGTGCATGCCCAATGCCCTCCGATTGCCTTCGAATACATATCAGTCCCAAAGATGGCCATTTTTACCCCTGCTAACAACCTCAAATCGAATAATTTAAAGAACAAAAGTTGTAGGTCTATTCGTTATCTTTCCGAATCATCTTGAATCGCCTCAATCGAAGTTTGTATGAAAATATTATGGTCATTTTACTACAGGAGGTCAAAACAGTTCAACCCGACAACTGCTACAGCACTGTAGCGCCCCCTAGCAGAATGGTACGCGATTTTTCTCCAGTTTTACTATTCTTGCAAATTTTTTAACCCTTTCTGCTTCCAACCTTTGTAACTCGAGTTATACACATCCAATTGAGTCCGTTTTCGACTCTATGGACTCGTAATTCATAGAACTACAACATACCAAAGAATCAATAATTTAAAGAAACATTACCTAACCAAAATCTTGACCCAAAACTCATGTTTATACTAAATTTTTATGTTTTAACATGTTTAGTGAATTCATTCACTACGAATTCGTTTCTTAACAAAATTGACTCATTCAACTTGCGTTCCTTTCTTTTTTCAACGTTCTTACAACATCCATCACCAATTTAAGGTTTCCATCATGATTTCATAACTAATTTTAATCTCAAAATTGACTAAAATGTTCATATTCAACCAAAAACTCAATTCTTTATTTTAAAACATATTTTCATGGATTTGATTACTCAAAATCCACTTATAGATAATATAGAATGGATTACAGAAACCCATTAACATCTACAACCAATTCCTTAAGAAATCTAATTTATCAATGAAAAACTCAAGAAACAAAACTTAAGGGTTTAGAATTTATTATTTCTTTTTGATTCTTCCTAATCTTAGTTTGGTGATAAAGAACAATTGTTTAATCTCCTCCTTGCTTCTCCTTGAATCTTCATCCTTCTTCTCAAATTCTCTCTAAGCCCTATCTTTTTCTCTCTGTGTTTTCAAATAAGCTTTCTAACTGATGAAACACTTAACGTGTTTTTTATTCATCCTTCAGTTATACAGATAAAGAGTTACCATCAGTTACAAATATCAAGGGCCACAAGGCCATGTTTGGCTAGCTCTCTAAAAATCCCTTTTTACTTATTTTTTATTACTACCTTATTATATAGTTTATTTGTCACAACCATTATTAAATTAAATTAAACTTCAATATAATTATAACTTCCATTTAGCCGATACAACAAATTACTAAATCTCTAATTTAATTACTTAATTAAATTAGAATATTCTCATTCCATCAATATTATCACACTTTCATTAAATTATTCCATAATGATTTTCATTAAATATTCATTTTAAATTTCATAAATATTCTAACTAAAATATTTATTTTATTCGATAAACATTTTAACTATTTACGAGATTCACAATCGTATTACATTAACATATTACGTTTATATGTAATATGTATTACTTTCTCATCTTATTAAAACAAATATATTTACATTAATTCACTATTTTAATTAAGTGAATTACTCACATTATTTATGAGATTTAATTAATAACAAATTCATTGCCACAAGGCATAATAATCAAATTACATTATTCCATAATATAATTTTCAACTTAATTAAATTAACTACTAAACCTCATTCTTCCAATATATATATATATATATATATATATATATATATATATATATATATATATATATATATATATATATATATATATATATATATATCCGGATTGTAACATCCTTCCCTCCTTATAGGGATTCCGTCCTCGGAATCACCGAAACCCTACCTTACTCAGTTTTCGTTAATTCGCTTTCAACATTATATCGTAAAACATCTTCAACACATCACCTTGATATAGGTTTTGTATTTATTATTCCATTAGTTCCTCAGCCAATTCTTATAGTTTTTAATTTCTAACCTTTACTTAAACTCAATTATGTCTGAGTATTGTATATTCTTTAACCCATACATTATCTATTCCAGGATCATTTCCATATACTCTACTCGTCGAAATCACATACTTCATAATTCATTAACTTATAAATATTTTGGATATCACATCAACTCTCAAAACTTAAAGAATGAAAGTTTTATTTTTATTCCTTAGCTTTTTGGAGCCTCTTAAATCACCTCAATCGGAGTTCGGACGAAAGAGTTATGATTAATTTAGTTCAGCATGTCCGAGCTGACTTTTGGCTTAACATTTGACCAACGCCTAGGTGCTCCAGATTTGCCTTGGACCAGCCTCTAGCTGCTCAATTGTAGTGTCTTGGTGTTGATCCCAGCGCCTAGGTGCCCAACACTTGCCTTTGGGCAGCGCCTAGGCGCCCAACCCTTGAAACTTGACCCAATTTTGCAATTCTTGCAACATTTGACACTCCTACTTCACCTCTTCATAACTTCATCTTCCGTTATCGAAATGAGTCCGTTCTTGAGCAATTTTCTTCCTTATAAAAAATTATTCAAATTCCCTTTGATAGAATTTTTTTTTACAATTCTCTAACTTTTTGGGAATTAGGCTCAAAAGTCCCTCGTGAGCCATTTTTCACCGAAAGACGTTCTAACGTCGAATCTTATAAACGTCATAACTTGTTCATCCGAAGTCGAATTAAACTCGTTCTTGAGCCCACGGCTCACATATTCAGCCAACCACATATCTCCTACAAAGAAATAATCTTTCAGAGACATTAACTACCCATATACTTGGTTCAAAAAAGTACCAAGAAAGGATTCTTTTTATTTGACACATTTTACAAAAAAAATTGCCATAACGTCATTATAACATTTTTTTTCCTTCATTCCACTTGGAACATTTCCACAACATACATATCTATAACTTCATCTTTTGATCTTTTGAAATCGTATAGCAATACATAGATAAACACATATTTATGACCATTAAAAGTCATCTATTATCTTGTTCAATCATCATCATGTTTGGGCTTAAGTTTTATGCTTTTATTCACTTGTCATGCTTATTTAAGGTATTTTAACATATGTAAAACACATAACTCTTATCTCTCCAAGATCCTTCTATGATCTATCATCACATAAACCAACCACCAACAAGGAACTTCTCTAACAAACTAGAAAGCTTTAAAAGAAAAGGGATGAAGTGGATGAGTTTGATGTTCTTACCTTCTTGGTTCTTCGTCTTCTTCATGAGCTTGATTCAAGCTTTGATCTAGCTCTCTTTCTTCTCCTTTATGTTCAGGCCCCCCCCTCTCTCTCTCTTTCTCTCTCTCTTTCTCTTTCTCTCTTCTCTTACTTTCTCTCAAGCTTTTCTAACACTTAGAATATCTCTTGTAAAAGAAAAGATGATAATTTGGATTTGGCTTATATAAACGCTAGTTTCCACTTCTTATAAGTTAGTCACCCAACTTAAGTCACACAAGGTCATCCCCTCATGTTTAATAACTTACTAATCAACCCCTTGAGTTAGCCTAATCAAAGCACAATTAAAACTAACTCAAGGAATTTATTGGCTACCTTTTCATTAAGACCATCTTAATAGGGAACCAAGCAATTAATAGGATGTTGGGATAAGGTGAGTCACAAGGCATGAGTCACCCTTGGTCCCTTTATCCCTCCTTGTTGCCCCCTTACCCTTTCTACCCTCCACCTTACATTTTTTATAAGGCATGAGTCATCACATGTTTCCCCCATATGCTAAAATCTATAATGCTAATTGTAGACACTCAAAATTTTGCTTTCCTATAACTAACCATATAAGAGGGCAAAATCATCTTTTTACGCCCCGGAGATAACCTTGTGAGGAAAAAATGGAATGTTGACAACACAATATAAACAACAGTCATCCAGCTGCAAATAAGGTCACAAAGAGCTATCACAGCCATCCCAAGTGCAAACTACGCAAGACAGCCCAACGGACTGCATGCGAGGACCTGAAGATGATATTCTGGTGATGGACTCATCTTCTCAGATTCAGAAAAGGGAAAGCCCTATGTCATGGCATAAATCTCAGAAAGATCTTTTCGGAATGGTATGGCACATCTCCATTGAATTCCTGGATTGCAAGTTATGAAGGTTTCAGCAGATAGCGCGTCGATCGGGGGAACATACTTTGAGGCTATGGGACCCACTAGGCCCAGCCGCAGGTACACTTATGGCTGCCGCGGGTCTACTTGTGGTTAGTTGGGGCTTTAAATATAGCACCCCCAGCTCAATTTTAGCATATTCTAAAGAGAGGGTTCAAGAGAGAAAAATCGAGATTTTGAGAGATAAACGACTTAAATCTTGCTTCAATCTTTGTAAATCTCTATTGTAAACACTCATATATATATATATATATATATATATATATATATATATATATATATATATATATATAATTTTAATATATCAAGTTTTAACTAGTGGAAATCAATTTTTTAGGTGCCTAAAGTTGTTCGTGTGCTGTTATCCCGCCATATTGTAAGATCTCTTCAGATCTGGCCTTATTTACCGCTTTAATCTACATATAAGTGCTAGATGTACATAGATCATGCTTAATCTTGCTTTAATATGGTTAGATTTAGTTTTTAACTGTTCAATTTGTTGTAAAATAGTCAATATTTGAGATGTATTGACTAGATCTAGCTTTTAACCGGTTCAAAAGTTGTAAAACCTGAACCGTTGAGCTAGAATGACTAAGATCTGGATGGATCTAGTTTTCTTTCTATTTTTTATAAATAATAGCAACCACGTGACCCTAGATCTGTATTTAGAGGAAGCAGGAAGCTTATTTCACTCGCATATAAGGATTTAACCGATAAATCACTTGTTTATGTGAAGTTTGTAAGTTATAAGCGTTTATTTCAATAGCTATTTCGTGCAAGCTTTTAAATGATGTTATGTAAGCCCCGGAACCACGAGTTGAAGATTCAATCAATGGATCTAGATCTGGTTCCCATGATAAACTTGTTTAATTTGTAAAATAAGCTTGCAACCCATTGTACATGTAATTTTGGGCCTTCAAACGGTTGTTTGGATTTAAGGCCCAGAAATAGAGAAATTGTGGTTTGTGGGTGCTCAGGTTACTTCGATGGCTTTTATGCCCATAAGGAGCCCGACACTAGTAAATAGTTTTAATTTAATGTCAAAGATGCTTCACATCTCAATAAAATCAAATCAAATCGAATCCAGTTAAAATGAAAGTATCAAAGGGTCTCAATTTATATTTGAGCAAAAGGGTTTGAAAACCAGACTTCAAAACCTCACTTTTATATGCTTTATCTGTTATTTCAAAATAAAAGCTTTCAACAAGCACACACATGCTTAGGGAATGAAAAAGTAGCGGTAATTGTGTTTCACAAAAGTCAGGGGGTGCCTAACACCTTCCCCTCACTTAAGTAAACCCCCGAACTCTATGAATCTCGAGTTCTAGACCAAATAAACGGAGTCATATATTTGGCCATATTGTGAAAACCTTGAAAATTAGATTTAGTTGGTATAACCATTTGAACTCATACCAACTGGCGGCTCTGTCTAATTCGGCCCAATCATATAAAATCATTTTTTTTCAAAATCGTCGACATGTATGTCCTTTTCCTAAAACTCACCCTTTAAGAATGATAAAATAAATTAACTAACCTAGTGAAAGATAAAGTGTGGAAACATAAAGAAAAGCAAAAATTCCGGTGTGGACTAGTTGTGACTCGGTTGGGGATGTTAGAAGGCTGAAGCCACATTTCAATCTTTACAATTCCCTTTTATCTGCATGTGTATGAATGCTTGCTTTACATTGAATGAATGTGAATGAATGATTATTTACAACGCTTTATATTAGTGCTTCGCACAATGTCATCATGCATGCGGTGAGGCGCAATGAATGTATGTGAATGTATGTTGTGTGATTCCTCCGCCAGGAGGAAAACCCGTCGGTGGTTGATTACTGGACTCAAAAGGAGGATAATCTCGCGAGCTCATGAAAGGCGCCACTTAGATTCGCTCCAATTAAAAGATCAGATTAATTTCCTAACTAGTAGATTGCGATAATTTGGGAACTTTCATGCCGAAAAGCCCGTGAGAATAAACTTAAGATAGGTCAGCCTCTGATAAACCAAACGCGAATGGAAGACTTTTAATGCCTTTCCTTTTTCTATAAATGTCAAAGATCAATTCCTGTCAAATATTTAATTCTATATCAATTCCTGTCAAATATTAAATGTAAATTCCATGTCAAATATCAAATGTCATGTCATCCTTTCATCAGAACAACTAACCACTATTTTGTAAGAAAATATTAAAATTGACACATGCACAGCATGCATACTGTCAGTGTTTATCAAGACTAAACTACATAATCTTTTTTATAGGTAAAATTGGTCCTATTACCAAATCTAAGTCTAAAAAGGCACAAAGCCTATCTTCAAACATGGCTACAAGTGCCTCACCTGAATCTACCCCTGTATCACGAGAGGAGTTTGAGGGACTTAAAAATCAAATAGCAGAGTTGGCTATCCTCCTGAAAGAACTAAGTAAAAACACTCAGAGTCAATAGATACCCACTTAATCAGAGTCCTCCTCATAGGGTGGTAATCAAAATTCTGACAAAAAGGGGAAAATACAAATACCTAAACCTCGATCCAGTGAAGGAACTAATAAAACCCCTGATATCACCAATCTTAAGGATGACCAAAAAACTAGTGACATTAGAAAGAAAGTTCATAAAATTGAAGAAACTATCTGTGTGAAGCCCTCAAAATAGGTTTAGCAACCCATTCTGAGTCGCCAAATATATGGTACAGAATCCAAATACAAACTGCATATATACAACTAGTAACTGTCGTGTAAAATACGACAAAACATAAGCTGTGAGTTTCAATACAAATATTGTCTCGTAGATAATATCCAAACTCAAATAAAGTCCTCATTACAATTATTGTCAAACTATTTTATAGAATAGTGAGGACTACTACAGTAACCATCTTGGATCATCACTCCATTTCCCGACTAGTCCCAGCTATATTCTCGTTTTCTGAATAGAACAATGAAAGAAAAGGGTAATCTCAACTAGCCTAGTAAAGAATATTATGACTAAGATAATGTAGAACATATTATTCTTAGTCCTCAATAGGAAAAAATTTAATAGAATACAATAGACAACAAGTTTTAGATCAACAACTGAAGCAAAAATAGCAATCCATTAGAAGAGCCAAGTAGAGCATGATGTCTACTATCTTTTATGATTTAAAAGTACATCATCAATATTTTATTCCTAAAACATTAAGTAATAATTATTTCCAATCAACGAATTATCTATACACTACGGGCCAAATATAATTGTTTGTATCACCAGTGGACATGATCATGCCAAACACCTGTCCATCTATGCACTACGGACCAAAGAGGACTTTCGCCATAAACCTTTATCTGTAATATTAAAGGTCATGATTATAGCAATACACAATTCCTGGTCATAATCATACCAATCAATAGTCCATCTTTGCACTACGGGCCAAAGATGACTTTCACCACAATATAAGAATGAGAATGATGACAATGATATAAATAATAAATCAAGTGAGATCAAGGATAAATATTAGAGATTTATAATTTAATTTATCCAGAGTTCAAGAATGTCCAAATTGTCAACATGATCACCAATTATGGAGTAAAATTCAAGAATGATATTTAAGATTCAAATTTTAAAGATAATTTGGACAAAGAAAAGAAACTAAATTTCGTCATAAATAGTAATTGGGGGGCCACCCCTCTGTAAATCAATTCGCATCATCCAAAATTCAATAGAACAAATACCAATTTAAAAAGGTAATTTAACAAACATATACCACGTATCTCTTATCCTATAACATGAAATATTCATATATTTTTAATTTTAAAATATTTATTCATAATTAATATTATTATAGACTCCCAATATTGACAACCAAATTTTTTCCAAGAAAGAAGAGGCTTTTCAATAAGGATTTCTCCTTACTAGCGCTCAATTAGATAACTTAACCCCTTTCCTTGACAAAACTTTCTAGACATTGCCGATAATGCTAATCAATAATATGGGAAACTGTGTCGTGTCAATTATTGATTTAATAATATAAACTATTGTACATATGTTATTGTAACAATTATTGAATAAATAATATGAGATACTATGCAGCAACTACTATGACAATTATTGAATAAAATACTGAGTGACTTCTTACGTAATAATCAATAATCAGAGATACTGGGCAATACTGTGTGCTGCTATGCAACAATGCGTATTATTATATTTTTATCACCGGGTATTTCAACAGTTTAACAATAAAAGTTTTGTCGTTATTTTTATAAAAAGGTTATTTATGTCGCTTTCTATATCAAACAGTTATTCCGTTGCGGGTTCCACCAATGATTGCGCCGTTGTACGAATATTCTCCAACAAAAAGAATATTCCCTAACCAAACGAATATTTTATGACAACTTGCTTACTTTGTAAAATTTGCACATATCACCCATAACTATAACATTTATTAAATTATCACCTTACTATTTAGAATATTATTCAGAGAAAATTAAATCTTTATTCATAAAAGTTGGGATCTTAAAATCTGGTCAATCAAAGGAACGAAAACATATGAGACTGCCAACTATTTAGATCTCTAGATATTCTCAGGGGCTCGTTATCCGGATAAATTCCAAGTCCTTGATTTTGAAAAGTACAATGGGTTAAGAGATTCTTATACCCATCTGAAAGTATACATTGGAGAACTCAAATCCTATGCATAGGACGAGAAGTTAGGAATGTAGCTATTTCATAAAAGTCTGACTGGAGAAGCTAAAGTATGGTATGCCAGACTTGATAATTCCAAAGTCCACAGATGGGAAGAGCTAGCCCATGCCTTCCTGAATCAATATAGCTTTTAGTCACAAATGGCATCGGATACATATTGAGTGACCAAAGTTAAAAAGCAGAATAATGAGTCTTGTCGGGAATACTCTAAAAGATGGAGGCGTATGGCAGCGCAATTCAGCCCGCCTATGACAGAAACTGAAATGGTGATGACTTTCATAGATATCTAAGAGGCACCTTACTATGAGAGTTATGTTTTGTCGTATTGTACACGACAGTTGTATTAGTAAGTTATATTTGTATTCTGTACCATGTATCTGACGACCCAAGATGGGTGATGTATACCTAATTTTGGGGGCGTCACATAAGGCTTGCCAAACGAGGCCTTAGTGGAGGTTGAGAGCAGTTAACCAGTACTGGGTAACTGACCACCACTATACGCTCAGTTTCTTTTATAAAATTAATACGTCTTCTTTATTTTCATTCTTTGCTAAGTCTAGAAAAATAATCAGGAGAGATTGAGAATTGTCAGAGAGAAAATTGAGAGTTGTTTGATTTAAGAAGTGTCTGAGAAAGGAGAAAGAATCATTCCTACTAATCTACACTGTACGCTTTGGGTAATTTCTCCAACCCAATTTTTATTTACGTTGTTTAAGTTTTTCATGAAAATAGCTTAAAGTTTTATTAAAACATCTGTAATTGAAAAGGGTAGGGATTATGGGTTTATGTATGTGTTAAGATGTCATCATATCGTGTTTTATTATACATATTGTATAAACCATATCATTAGTTTCATGAAAATACGTCGTATATTGTTGCTACAAAATTACATAGTATAAAATATAGCCATATGGCCTTACGTACCAAATTTGATACGTCTATCATAGGTTATATCATAAATTTATGCTTGTAAAGGATTATGTATATTAAAAAGAAGAGACCAAACTTTAAATGAAAGAATTCGGTGTTATAACAAACCCGTAGTGTTGATTTTCATGTTTTATATTCAAAACTTTTAAAAACACCAAGAACAGTAAATTACATGTGTTAATTCTGCAAAATATGTGTTTTAACATGCTAAAATTATGCTAGAAGGGTTGAGTAGTAAGTATATGTGTATTACAATGTCTGGTTATGCTTAATTTCATGTATTGATTTAAGAAATTGATAGAAATTGGCATGTTCTGCGATTTTCACGAACTGAGGTTCTAAGTCTAGTTCGCCGCGCCGCAGCACCGGCTACAGGCATAAGAACTGCGCCGCAGCGCAAGCCACGCTGCAGCGCCAGTAACCTTGCCGCAGCGCCGAAAATAAGCGTGACAGTGGCGCCGCAGTGCCACTCTCCAGAATGTTCATAAACGAAGTTTTTAAAGTGTTCAAACCCATGGATGTGTTAGTAACCTAATCTAATGAACATAAAAATATGTTAGAAGTATAATGAGATGTTAAAATAGTTTCTTAACATGTCAATAACGCGTTTAAGTGTGAATTGAATGATTGAACGCGTTGTTAGCTTTTTGTTCGTGTAGTGTAATATTATGTATCAATAAGTGCGATAATTCGACTGAGTATAGTCATAACCAAAGTTTAGACTAAAGAATGATCATGTGATAATTAACTATCATTATGAATATGAATGATATGTAGGATTAAATCGAAGAACTTGTATAATTAATGTGTACTCTACATACGAGGCAAGTTTCCTAACCTTACTTGTATCATTATTCAAGTTTATTAATTTCACCGAGTATATTCTCGTTATTATTAATTCAAGTTCAAATTGTTATATTGAAGATTATTTATCTTTTCAAGTATGATTCTGTTATACAATACTTGTTCTATTGTATACCTCTTGAGATTGTTATTCAATTTAAATATCATTTATTGTTGAACCATATTAGACTAGTAAACCTTATTTGATTCGACTAGTCCATAGTTAATGAACGTTCTAAATTTTAGAACTCTTATTAATTTATCCAAACCAAACTTCCTTTGGTGCGGACACTAATGTCAGACTGAGATGAACGACCCTGTATAGGGATTACTTATGCGTTAGCATTAAGATATTGTGCACAGTATGGTACTAAGGGCTGATCCCCCTAAGTACGAGAAGAAGAGTCCATAGTCTTATGACTGTTAAAGGTTTCAAGTATAACCCTTGATACCTAGGACATAGTTCAAGGTCTTATGACTCTCATAATTCTTTTGATTCTTGTTATTCATTCTTGATTCAAAAGTTGAGTTTTATTTCAGAAGTCTTTGATTCACTCGCATGCTATTATATTGTTATTTTATTATTATACTTGCGGGCAATCGTGCTCACTCTTGCGTAATAATAACATTACAGTTAAGAAGGAAAGAACCAACGAGCCTTCTACTAGCAAAGGCAAGGGCAAGATTATCAAGTGATGAAGACTTGTTGTTTTATGTGATGTTGAATTTATATGATAAGACTTATGTTGATGTTGTGTAAGACTATAAATTGTTTATGTTTCCGCAGTTAAGAATTTAAGGTTAGTATGACCTGGGATATTTATATTTAATTCAGATGATGTAACTCCTTAAGGAGAGGATTGATTTCTATCTATTAATGTTTTCATTTATTATGGGTAGATAGATATATGATATTGAATAGTGAACACCAAATCATGTGGAAATTTAAGTACCGGATTTGGGGGTGTTATAGGTTAGTATCAAAGCTGTAGGTTATGAACCTTAGGTGGGAGAACAACCTTAGGTAGTAGCCTTATAGGAAGAACATAGTGATGGAAAACTCTTATCGAGTTCTAAGAGATAAATTTCTTAATTCATTGAAGATAATAAAAGACTTTATGTGTTTATGTGTTAAATTATGTGCTCACTAGTACGACTTAGTAACTAAAACTTAATACTATGTTGTCAGGATGTCGGATGTCAGAGAAGTTAGTCGTTCTGGGGAGGAGGAGCCCCGAGACATTTATGTCGTCAGGGAGCAGTTGGTATAAAGAGAGTCATCTCCGTTGATCACTGTCGTAGGTCAGGAGCATGAGCCTAAGACTGATCCAGAGGAGGATCCTGAGGAGGAAGAGGAAGAAGAGGAGTTCCCACCGATCTCCATCGATGCTGAGATGTACGATGAGCTATATGATCGTAACGTAGAGTTAAGTGGCACTGTCCAAGATTTGACTGAGCGGACGATTATTCAACAGATTACCATCGAGTAGAAGGATAGGGAGGTTGTGACTCTTCACACACGTCTGGGGAACGTGGAGTGGGATTTGGTTCACGAGAAGGGTCAAACTGAGGAGAAGTCCGAAGAAATAGAAAAGTTGAAGAAGGAACTGAAAGAGAGCTCAGAAAGGCTGACCACTGCAGAGGAGGGCTGGGTAAGAGAATCACGGCGTGCTGATCTTGTAGAAGAGGATTGTCGTGTGAAGAAGGCTAAGCTTGGGGAGACGTACTCTACATTACAAAATGCAATGGAAGAGGCCCAAGATCGAGTTATGAGATACCCAATTCAGTTTGAAGGACTACCATCGTACATGCTAGATCGCAGGACGATGTCTTGCATCATGGAAGAGGAACGTATTAAGGCTATTCGGCGCCTTAACAGGCAGTGATAGGATTTGTTTAATTATGTGAAAACTTATCTGGTATTTAGATGTAAATTCCGATGTGTTTATAAACAAAGGAATATTTTAATGTCTTAAATCCTGTAGATTCTTTATCTCGGGATAGTTGATGTAAATAGCAGTTGTGACAACCCCAAAACAGGTCCATTCCATCCAACCTATTCTGAGTCGCCAAATACATGGTACAAAAAATAACTACAACTTTATTACAACAATTGTCGTGCAAAATACAACAACACATATGATGTGAGTTTGAATACAAATATATACCAAATGTGACTTATGTTCCAACCGTGGACAGCACCTCACAATGAAACCTTACATAAAGGTATAGTCAAAAATTGTTTTAGAAATTAGAATCTTTGGGAAGTGCTCAAGGAAACCTTTGTACATGGGAGGCCATGCGTCTAGGTTATGATAGATATCATATGGCCACAGAATTATCCTTGGTTGACCCAATAGACCCCAAAGAAAAACGAGAAGTTAACTATCATATTCTTCCCAATGGTAAGTCTTCTCTTGACATATCATTATCTCCACTGTCTCTAATTGAAAATTATACTTCAAACAAACACCAAGATTATATAGGTAGTGCTCGTAAAGATACTCAGCAAGTGGATGAGCACATCCCTGTCTTATGATGACACGAGGTTGTATGTCATTAGACATCTTGTATGATAATGATAAAACACCCTTCCAACGTTGGGTTCGCCTCACCCTATTTTATTCACCAAATATAACTACTAAATGATGACCACCGTTCTATTCCCTTGTTACCCCCGCTCGACCCAGCTACACTCTTATTACCTGAAAGGAATTGTGAAACAGAAGAGTGAGCACAACTAACCCAGTAAAGAATATCATGACTAAAGATAAATAAGTTATCAATAGCCTTCAACAGAATTAAATCAGAGATTTAGAATGTATGGTAGATGATAAAAATTTTCAACCATAGTTGCAGCGGAACGAGCAATCCATTAGAAGAGTCAAATATACCATAAAGTCTATTATATTCTCCATGTTAAAAATTTACCAACAATATTTTATCCCTGTAACATCAATCAACAGTTCTAGTCCACAAACATATGAATAACTCATAATCATAATTGTGATTCTAAATTCCTCTTCGCACCCAGGACGAAGATAATTTTCATCACATGTCTTTACCTGAAACATCAAAGATCATAGTTATACCAAATCACAGTTCCTGTTCATAATCATACTAATAACTTCATCTTTGCACTACGGGCCAAAGATATTCGCCACCAGTTCATCTTTGCACTACTGGCCAAAGATATTCAACAACAGATCATCTTTACACTACGGGCCAAAGATATTCATCAATAATTCATATTTGCACTACATGCTAAAGATATTCCTCAACAGTTCATATTTGCACTACAGGCCAAATATATTCATCAACAGTTCATATTTGCACTACAGGCCAAATATATTAATATCTCAAAGAAATATATAATCATTTCCGAATTTATATAAATAATAATTATAACCATGTTGATCATTTCACCTTTGCACTTAAGCTAAAGATATTCAATTATAAATTTAATGGTCATGATCATACCAGTCAACAATTTAACTTTGCACTACTGGCCAAAGGAAACCCATAGTCATGATCATACCAAAAATCTACCCATCTTTACACTCAAGTCAAAGAGAAATATCATCATTAGGGTTATAAAAATGTTATATATAATAATATAAATAATACGATCAACTTATAGTTTTAATCTCAAGAGTAATATTCATAAATCAACTATAATTTGGTTAGAAAAAGAAATCAATTTTGTCGTGAATAGTAACTCGTGAATAGTAGCTCATGAATAGTAACTCATGAATAGTAACCCCGACATAAAAAAGGTAGAAATTCCACAATAATATACATACCAATATTTCGGTATAATGATATTGAAAGAATAATATTTCTTAAGCTTATAAACAATTTATTTTAATTGTTTACACTTTACTAAATAATGCATTTAATCATCCTAAAATGTCAAACGCATAAGATTTCATCACCAATAACCAAAAACCCTCATAAAAAATCTGCATATACCTCATATAGGATTCTCAAGCCATAAAATCATATTTTCCAATTTTCTTACTTCACATAACATATTTAGTTTATTTTCTCATAACTAGTCTATTTTCATGAAAAATACCAAATAGTTCCAAAAATATTTTTTTTTTGGAATTTAGCAGAATATAGTCTCATATTGAACATATATTTTGTCAGAATTTTTAAAACTCATTTACTATTTTTCATATAGCCAAAACAGCCGAATATTTAGATATTTATCAAAAATTGTACTTTTATCCAAAAATTTCGAAATTTATAGAGTATACTTCTATCATATACATGTACTCTCAATAAAAATTTCACCAATTTTGGAGTTAACCACAAGGAGTTATAAGCGGTTACTTTTAAATTAGTATTTTCTCATAAAATTCATAACTCTTAATCTATACATCCAAAAATTACTATTTTTGGACACAATCAATAAAACTCATCAAAATATCATTTCAAATTTTTTCAGAATTTTCTGAAGGTCGGAAGAAGTACGAACTGAAAAATATAATAACCCTTAAAATTCCTTACTATCCCTTACCTCAAAAGAGCAGCACTTCTGACTGGATATCGGATATGACGCTGAAGGAAACTTGCACTGATGAATAGCAACTCACCAAGTATCCAAATACTCACAAAACACACTCGATAATCTAGAGAGAAAAAGAGAGAAAACTTATTAATTCTGGTGTGATTTTTAATTCTAACTTAACCCTCTATTTATAGGAAAATGTTAGCACGCCGAAGCAGACTTAACCTGCAACCTGATTGCTTTACCTGCTACTATTCCCACCCACCATATTTGAATAAAAATCTCAGCATATTTCTTCACCAACCAAGAGTGGGGCCCACCAATTCTAGAATTTTCCACCAAAACAATTAACTCCGAAAATTTAACAATTTATGAACCAGTCATCTCGTAAAATTCATAACAAATCATACGTTCATTTTTAACGGTTCAAAATTTGTGGACATATACTCAACATATATATGTATAACATATCCAAATATTACCACGATCCAACGGTCGGATTAAAAATTATAACCCTCGCAAAATATCTCAAAAACCCTAATTTGATTTTTAATACCTCCGTTCCGACAAAAATACAAATAAAACACCTCAACATTAACTCCTTCATTTTTAACCACAAAAATATATCCCTCATTTATATCCACATAAAATAAATATTTCCTTATCATATGAATCAATAATTAATTATTCACAGATAATATTACAGAATCACATTTATGACAACCAGGCCGTTCCCAGGAAAGAGGGGGCTTTCCAATAAGAATTTCTCCTTATTGGCGCGCAATTAGGTGACCAAACCTCTCCTTAGACAGAACTTTCTAGACATTGCCAATAATGTTATCTAATAATATTATTCAAATAATATGAATTATTGATCTGATAATGGGAAATGTTGTGCAGTGACAATTATTGAACAATAATAATATAAAATTTCAACGTAGCAATTATTGAATCAATAAAATAAAATATTGAACAGTAATTACTGTAACAATTATTGAGTAGTGCCTTCTTACGTAAGAATCAATAATTTCAAAAATAATGTGCAATACCGTGTGCTACTGTGCAATAACACGTATTACTGTATTTTAACCACCGGGTATTCCTACAGTGTTAACGGTAACAACTACGCCGTTATTTGTAAAAACTCAAATTTGTCGCTTTCTTCATCCGACAGTTATTCTGTTATGGGGCCCAAAATGGCTGCGCCGTCGTACGAATATTTCCTGACAGAAAGAATATTCAACGACCAAACGAATATTCCCCGACAACAATGAATATTTTATAACCACTTGTGTATTTTGAAAAAAAATTCATATATCACCCTTAACTTTAATATTTATCAATTTAACCATTTACTGAATAGTAATTATAAGAAAAATTGAATACTTTTATTTCATAAAATTTGGGGTCTTACAGCAGTGATGCTATCGTTTGATGTCAAAACTTTCGATTTGAATAAATATATCAAGTTGTTTGAGATAATGTGCTCAGTGATTATGTTAAATTGTTGAGTTAAGCCTTAATTATTTAGAGAATTTAATAAAGATCTAATAAGCATATATTTTAATAGAAATATACCTCCAAGAAGAAGACAAACCATCAACCAGCTCAGGAAGAGTCAACGAACAACAACAATAACGCCAATGTTAATCCCGTCCAACAATTAGTGAACTTACTAGCTGGAGCAATGAATAATCAACCTCAAGCTCCACCGAATACATCATTCAAAGATTTCAAGGCGGTGGGACCGCCAGAGTTTAAAGGCTCCATGAACCCGATCGAAGCTCAGACTTGGGTTATGGAGATGGAGAAGGTTTTTGAGGTCGCAAGAGTCAGAGAGGACCAAAAGACCGCTTTCGCAACGTTTATGCTAAAATCCAAAGTCAGTTATTGGTGGCAAGTAAACAAGGTCCGTGGAGGAGAAGGTATGATCACATGGGAGAGGTTCAAGGAAATATTTTTCGAGACGTATTTCCCGACCAGTTCGCAGAACCAAATAGATGTTCAGTTTCCAGAGTTGAAACAGGGGAATATGTCCGTACCAGACTATGCGGCAATATTCAATGAGTTGGCTAGGTTTGCCACATATCAAGTGCACACGGACTAGAGAAAAGCAAGAAGGTTCGAACAAGGACTAAAGCCTTGGTTGTATAGTAAGGTATCGATGTTTCAATTGAAGACATTCACTGGGATACTAGAGAAAGCCATACTTGCTGAAGGTGGAAGCGATGCGGTAACCAAATACAATCAGGATCAGAAAAAGAAGAAGAATGAGAGTGAAGGAATTAACAAGGCATGTGGGAACAACACAAGAGGTGGTAATCATCAGAAGAGAAGGTGGTCTGACAATTCATCATCTGGAAATCAACAAGGAGATCAGAAAAAAAGGATCGAAGCATACCTGACCTGCGGGAAAGCTCATTTGGGAGTTTGTATGAAAGGTAAATGAATGTGCTACAATTGTGGTCAGGAAGGCCACATAGCACCTAACTGTCCTAACCCAAAGAAGAGTGCCTGCTTCACTTGTGGTTCAAATGATCATTTGGCAAGAGACTGTCCTAAGAAGGGATCGGGAGGGGCAGGATCAGGAGTTAACTGGGGAAATAGCGGTGGAAGCGCTCTGACCATCACAGGACCAACCGAAACTAATCGACTGACCGTCAGGACATTTAATATGACGGTACAGGATGCAGTTTAGTCTCGTGATGTAGTGTCAGGTATCATTCCGATCAATAAAGTTTATGTATTATTTGATTCGGGTGCTACTTGTTCATTTATATCCAATAACTTTGCTAAGAACTTAGAATTGCCTAAGGATAAGTTAGAACACCCCTTGAACATAGAAATTGTGAATAGAGAAATAATCCCTGTTAAGTACGTACATAAGAACTATAGAGTGGATATTAAGGGTAATATCATGAACGTAGATCTTTTCCCTATTCGACTTGGGGAATTTGACGTTATCTTGGGAATGGACTGGTTATTTAATTACGGAGCTGTAATTGATTGTCAGAAGAAGCGTATTAACCTTATGACTCCGTCAAAGGTTATATTTTATGGTAGCAAGTCGCCTAGACAAGCGAGTTGTCTGACGATGATGCAGGCCAGGAAGTTGCTAAGACAAGGCTGTGTAGGATATTTAGCTTACATAGTCGACAGTCGTAAAGAGAACCCAATAGTAGAGGAGATACCAGTAGTGAGGGCCTCGCAGACGTATTCCTGGATGATTTTTCAGGACTTCCGCCAGATAGAGAGGTCGAATTTGTGATCGATTTGGCTCCAGGAACGACTCCAATATCGAAGGCACCGTATCGAATGGCACCAATTGAGATGAAAGAATTGATGGTACAACTACAAGAATTACTGGACAAGAAGTACATTTAACCAAGCGTATCGCCTTGGGGAGCGCCGGTATTATTTGTGAAGAAGAAGGACGGGACGATGAGTCTTTGCATCGATTACAGAGAACTGAATAAGGTCACGATTAAGAATAGATATCCATTACTGAGGATCGATGATCTATTTGATCAATTGAAGGGAGCAAAATACTTTTCCAAGATAGATTTGAGGAGTGGTTATCATCAACTGAAGGTGACACCAGAGAATGTACCGAAGACAGCGTTCAGAACACGATATGGTCACTATGAATTTTTAGTAATGTCGTTTGGTCTAACGAATGCTCCTGCAGCATTTATGGAACTAATGAATGGTGTGTTCAAGCCGTTTTTGGACAAGTTCGTAGTGGTATTTATAGATGATATTTTGGTATATTCAAAAACCAAGGAAGAACATGAAGAGCATTTGAGATTAATGTTGGAAGTGTTGAGAAGGGAGAAGTTGTATGCCAAGTTTTCGAAATACGAATTTGGGATCGAGCGGGTACAATTTCTTGGGCACTTGATCGATAAAAATGGAATTTCGGTAGATCCATCCAAAGTCAAAGCCGTGATTAACTGGGATCAGCCGAGGACGCCGTCGGAAGTACAAAGTTTTCTTGGATTGGCAGGATATTACAGAAGATTCATTCAAGACTTTTCCAAGATCGCAACTCCGTCAACAAATTTGACTCGAAAAGCTGTGAAATTTATTTGGACGGAGATATGTGAGGAAAGCTTTCAAGAATTGAAGAAGAGGTTGAGTACAACACCTGTGTTATCTCTTTCGGACGATACAGGAAATTTTGTTGTTTATAGTGATGCGTCGCATAAAGGACTTAGCTGTGTGCTAATGCAAAATGGCAGAGCTATTACATATGCGTCACGACAATTGAAAGATTATGAGAAGGGGTATCCGACCCACGACTTGGAGTTAGTTGCAGTGGTTTTTGCTTTAAAAATCTGGAGGCACTATCTCTATGGGGAGAAGTGTGAAATATATACAGACCACAAGAGTCTGAAATATATTTATACACAGAAAGAATTGAATATGTGCCAAAGAAGGTGGTTGGAATTAATTAAGGACTACGATTATGAGATTTTATACCATCCGGGTAAGGCAAACGTGGTTGCCGACGCCTTAAGTAGAAAGGGTCGGGAGAAGTTGATGATGTTAACTGCTCGGAAAGAGTTAATTTTGGCCATGGAGAAGTTAGAATTGGAAGTGAAGTATCCTAAGGAAATTGATGAAAAGTTGTTTCAAACGCAATCTGGTACAACCCTACTGGATAAAGTTAAGGAGGCTCAATTTCAGGATGAAGAATGTAAAAAGGTGAAAAAGAAGATATCCGAAGGAACTGAACCAAGATTCAAGATGGATAAGGAAGGAATACTAAGATTCGAGAACAGAATTTGGGTACCGCCAGTAACAGAGATTAAGGAAGACATTTTGAGCGAGGGTCATAGCTCACGATATTCGATTCACCCTGGTAGTACCAAGATGTATCAAGATCTTCGACAACATTTTTGGTGACCAAATCTGAAACGTGATGTTCCGAAATGTGTTGTCTGACCTGTCAGAAAGTGAAATCAGAACATCAGAGACCGAGTGGATTGCAACAACCGTTGGAGATCCCAGAATGGAAATGAGAACGTATTACAATAGACTTAGTGGTTGGCCTTCCGATGACTCAGAAAGGCTATGACGCAGTATGGGTTATCGTTGACCGCCTGACGAAATCCGCACACTTCCTTCCGATCAAAATCAGATTCAACTTAGATCAGTTAGCGAGGTTATATGTGAAAGAGATTATTTCGCGACATAGAGTTCCGGTGTCAATTGTTTTTGATAGGGATCCGCACTTTATGTCGAACTTCTGGAAATGTCTACAGGAATGCATGGGTACGCAATTGCGAATGAGTACAACATACCACCCTCAGACAGATGGACAGAGCGAGAGAACAATTCATACATTAGAAGATATGTTAAGAGCATGTGTAATGGACTTTAAAGGAAGTTGGGATGATCACCTACCGCTCGTAGAGTTCAGTTATAACAACAGTTACCACGCTAGTATTGGCATGCCGCCTTACGAAGCGTTACACGGCAGAGAAGTGTAGAACTCCGCTATACTGAGATGAAGTTGGCGACAGACAATTACTAGGCCCAGAATTAGTGCAGTAGACAGCAAAAATAGTTAAAGTAATCCGAACAAGACTGGTAGTAGCAAAAGATAGGCAGAAGAAATACGCCGATCCACATCGTAAAAATATCGAGTTTGAATCGGGTAGTTATGTGTTCTTGAAGGTCTCTCCTTGGAAAGGAAAGATCAGGTTCGGAAAGAAAGGAAAATTAAGCCCAAGATTCGTTGGACCATTCGAAGTACTGGGAAGAATCGGAGAAGTTGTGTATGAGGTAGCCCTATCTCCAGCACTAGAGAATGTTCACAACGTCTTCCACGTTTCTGTATTACGACCCTACAAACCCGATTACAAGCATGTAATTGAATATGAACCCCTACATTTTGAAAAAGACTTATCTTACGAAGAAATCCCTGTTCAAATTGTCGACAGAAAAGAAGAAGTTCTCAGAAATAAAGTAATACCTTTTGTTAAGGTAATTTGGAGGAACCACAACGCTGAAGAAGCTACGTGGGAACTCGAAGAGAATGATGAAGAATTACCCTTATTTATTTACTTAAATTATGTGTAAGCTATTCTGGGGACAGAATCTTTGTAAGGGGGGAAAGATGTAACAAATGAGATTTTGTAATTTAATTTTAATATTTATTGAATTAAATAAATATTTTCGATGATTTAATTATTAGATTAAATAATTAATTGATGCAGTTGTGATAGATTAATTAAATTATATGTGTTATATTTATTAAATTAATGTGGAGAATTTTTATTAATTAAAGTATGTAATTATGTGAGTTTATTGAATTAAAAGAAATATTTAATAAGCCAAATATTATTTTATAATTAATGAGAAAATTAATTATATGACTATGTGAATTAATGAGAAATTATTAAATTTTATTCAAATTAAATTAAATAATATATTTGAGTTATTGTATAAATGGGTGTGACATTATTAAACTGTGGTATAAAGGATTTATTAAATTAAATGATTTTGAGCCATTTAAGGTGTAAGACCTCAACATTTAAAAATAAAGATGAATTTTCTATAAATATCATTTTTGAATATTATGGAGTTAATTTGATATAATGTTATAGTTGTGGGTAATATTTAATAATTTTACAAAGTACGCAAGTTGTTATATAATATTCGATTGGTCGGGAAATATTCGTTTTAACAGGGAATATTCGTACAACGGCACAATCATTGGTGGACCCCACAACGAAATTATTGTCGAATTGAGAAAACGACAAAAATATTTTATTAAAAATAACGGCGAAAGTTTTACCATTGATACTGTTGAACTACTTGGTAGTAAAAGTACAGTAATACGTGTGGTCGTATAGTAGCACACGGTATTGATTATTAATACTTATGTGAGAAGTCACTCAGTTTGATTCAATTATTGTCAGTTAATAATATGAATTATTTAGCGATAATGAAGTTTTGCTTTATTCGTATTATTAACGTAATAAAACAGAAACATCTTTTTATATAAAACAGAATACTTTATTAAAGTTATTCTATAAATAGAATATATTATATTTTATTTAAAAGATTTTTCTTTAAATATGGACCGTCAGATTAAAGTAATCAATCTGGACCGTTCATGGATTAGTTACTATGCATTCTATTTTTTTATAAATAGCAGCTCATTCCTTCATTATTTCTTACGAATTCACTGAACTCTAGAGAGAGAAACTATAGAGAGAGAGAAGAAAAGTATTCTGCTACTTAACTACTTCCTTATTTCAGTTCTTCTTTAAAATGGTAAGGGGTGTTATTCTTTCTTATTCATGAAGAGAATTGTTGTTATTCCATTTCTTATTATTCTGTTGGAATAACCTGTATACGCGGTCTACCCTATACTTGGTGACATTCTTCTATTATTCTGTTGGAACATCCTGTCTGTGTGTTTTACACCGGACCTGGTTCTGTCTTTATTATTATTCTGTTGGAACATCCTGTCTGTGTGTTTTACACCAGACCTGGTTCTGTTTTTATTATTATTCTGTTGGAACATCTTGTCTATGTGTTTTACACCGGACCTGGTTCCGTCTTTATTATTATTCTGTTGGAATATCCTGTCTATGTGTTTTACGCCGGACCTGGTTCCATTATTTATTATTCTGTTAGAATAACCTGTCTGTGTGGTCTATCGCATGCGTGGTGATTTCTTTTGTTATTTCATTCTTTATTATACTCAGTTGGTTAAGTTTTGATTTCTATACTCCATGAAATTTGTGGAATATCCTTGATAATTGTGTTTCATCCAGTATCTTTTCATGAAAATATTCTTCTAAGCATTCTTGAATTTTACTCCACAAAGCAGTATCATGTTGACAATTTGGACGTTGTTAATTCTTGAACTTGTTTTATTGAATTCTTATATCATTGTCATCATCCTCATGTTTATAAAATGTTGAAAGTCATCTGTGGCCTGTAGTGCATAGATGAACTTGGTATGATTATGACCAGGGATTATTCGGTACAATCATGACCGTAATGTTACAAATGATGTGATAAAAGTCCTCATTGGCCCGTAGTGCATTGATGGATAGTTGTTGGCATGATCATGACCATTAATGAATACACGAATATCCTTGGCCGTAGTGCAGGGGTGATTCGATGATGTGGATTATTTTATTAAGCTGAGTCCCAGCGATAAAAGTGTTGAAAAACCTTTTAAATCATAGAAGATAGTAGATTTTATTTTCTACTTGACTCTTTTAATGGATTACTTGTTCCACTGCAGTTAAACTTGATGTTCGTTATATTTTATCAGTTTAACACTATTGAAGGCAAATGATAATTTATTCTGCATTATCTTAGTCATAATATTTCTTACTGGGCTAGTTGAGCTCACCCTTTCTTTCACTGTTCTCTTCAGGAAATGAGAATATAGCTGGGACGAGTTGGGGAACGGAGTGATGGACCAGATGATAGTATTAGTAGTCCTCACTATTCTGTTAAATAGTATGACAATAATTGTAATGCGGACTCCTTTTGAGTTTGTATAGTCTCTAGTAGACAATAATTGTATTCAAACTCACAGTTATGTTTTGTCGTATTGTACACGACTGTTGTATTAGTAAGTTGTATTTGTATTCTGTACCATGTATCTGACGACCCAAGATGGGTGATATATACCTAATTTTGGGGGCGTCACAGTTGGTATCAAAGCTTAGGGATATGATCCCTGGCTAAGATGTGAGAATAAAACTAGGAGGGGGAGACGGGAAATTCCTTCCCTAGTATAACCTACCTAAGTTTATTTGCATGGTATTTAATTGGTCGGTCAGAATATAAGGATACTATATGACATATCAATTAACTTTTGTTTTGTGGCAGTATCTAAAAATGGCATCCGAGAATGTTGAGAATAGCAATGGAGCACAGGCGACTGTTAATTCACCACATATCAATAATCGGGATAATGTGCATCAGGAAGGCAACAATTCTCATGTAAACAACAATACTGACCAAATGATGAATGATGGAATGTTCAGAAGCTTTATGCAGTTCATGCAACAGCAGGCGAGAGCGGCTCCTGTTCAAAATATAGGTGGAAACACTGAAAACTCTCGGACGGTCACCGCTAAACAGTTCAAGGAGCTGGGACCACCGGAGTTTAAGGGAGAGCCAAAACCACTTATAGCGAAAACATGGATAAAGCAGATCACCATGATATTTGATGTCTTGGGATGCTCTGAGGAGCAAAAGATTCCCTTTGCCGCTTTTATGTTGCGAGGAGAGGCAGATTACTGGTGGGAATCGATTAAGCGTACTCAACCTGCCGCACTGAAGATGTCTTGGGAGAAGTTCCAAGAGTTGTTCAATGACAAATACTTTCCCGAAAGTGTTCGACACATGAAGGAGGTGGAGTTCATCAAATTGGAGCAGAATAATATGACCGTGTCGCAGTATGAGGCTAAATTTGCTGAGTTGTCCCGGTTTGCGTCCCACTTGGTGGATAATGAAGAGCGAATGACGCGAATGTTTTTGCGAGGTTTGAAACCTGAGATACGTCAACATCTTATTTCTCATAAATTATGTTTGTATTCAGATGTTGTGAATAGGGCTCAGTTAGTGGAGCGCGATAATGAGTCAACGCAACCAAAAGAGAGCAGTCGGCAAAATGATAATACCAGTGAGAGCAGTCATCGAAGCGGTGACAACAAGCGTGGTGGGAATCAATAGGCCAGAAATGGTAACCACTTCGGTGGTAATCAGGGCCAAAATAATAAGAATGGTCATTTCCAGAAGAGGAGATTCAACAATGATGGAAAGACGTCAGCACCAGCACCCGTTGTTAAGGAAGGAGAACGACCATCTATCATATATTTCAAATGCGGAGGGGAGGGGCACATCAGTCCAAACTACTTGATGCCGTCTAAAGCATGTTATAATTGTGGAAGAGAAGGTCATTTAGCTCGATTTTATCGTTTACCAAAAACAAGTTCAGCCATGATGGAGGCACCAAAGGCCGTCCCAGAAAAGTCAAAACCGGTAGTGCAAGGGAGAGCGTTTGTTGTGACCTCCCAGAAAGCAAGGAACCCGAATGAGGTCATCACGGGTAAGCTTATCATAAACTCTAACGAAGTCTATACTTTATTTGATACCGGTTCTACCCATTCTTTTATTTCTCCTACTTGCGCTCATCGATTAAATTTGACTCCGGAGAAATTAGACTTTGACTTATCTGTTGAAACTCCATTGGGAGAAACCTTCATTACATCCACGGTTTATAAGTCTTGTTTGGTTCAAATTGATACCCACACATTACCTGTCGATCTGATTTCATTAAAAATACTTGCATTTGACATGATTCTAGGGATTGATTGGTTAACTACTCATCATGCAAAAATTAATTATTTTCGTAAGGTTGTTAGCTTTCATATTCCTAATCGACCTATTATGCGAATTCAAGCAACCAAACCATTTAAATCAATCGCTGTCATCTCAAGCCATAAAGCTATTCGTTTATTGAAAAATGGATGTCAAGCTTTCTTAGCTCATGTCACGGATCTAAACAAAAATACGTCAGTTTTGAATGATATTTCTATTATTAATAAATTTCCTGACGTATTCCCTGAAGAACTTCCTGGCCTACCCCCAAAGCGTGAAATTAAATTTTGTATCGACCTTGAACCCGGTACAAAACCCATTTCCAAAGCCCAATATCGAATGGCTCCTATTGAACTTCAGGAGTTAAAGATCCAATTGCAGGAATTGTTAGACATTGGCTTTATTTGTCCTAGTACTTCTTCTTGGGGTGCTCCTGTTCTATTCGTGAAGAAGAAAGATGGAAGTATGCGACTTTGTATTGATTATCGGGAGTTGAATCATATCACCATCAAAAATAGGTACCAATTGCCACGTATTGATGACCTGTTTGACCAGTTGCAAGGAGCACAATTCTTTTCAAAGATCGATCTTCGTTCTGGAAATCATCAGCTGAAGGTTAGAACTGAGTATATTCCAAAGACGGCTTTCAGAACTCGTTACGGGCATTATGAATTCCTAGTCATGTCCTTTGGATTGGCTAATTCTCCTGCTGCCTTCATGGATATGATGAACCGGGTATTCAAGGAATATTTGGATCACTTTGTGGTCGTCTTTATTAATGACATCCTTATTTATTCCAAAAGTCGTGAAGATCATGAGCAACACTTGAGGCTGGTACTCCAAAAGCTTCGTGAATACAAGCTTTATGCCAAGTTGAAGAAATGCGAGTTCTGGCTGGAGGAGGTAGCATTCCTTGGGCATGTAGTATCAAGTCGTGGAATATCGGTTGACCCGGCAAAGATTGAAGCTATTCAAAGCTGGGAGCAACCTAAATCAATAACCGAAGTACGTAGCTTTCTCGGTTTAGCTGGTTATTATCGGAGATTCGTGGAAGGATTTTCCCGAATCGCTACTCCACAAACTCAGCTGACTCGGAAAGATACAAAGTTCGGTTGGAGCGAAGAATGTGATAAGAGTTTTTAAGAACTCAAGAGGATACTCATTTCAGCACCTGTTCTAACAATACCATCTGGCTCGGAGGGATTTGTCATCTACAGTGATGCTTCGAGCAAAGGGTTGGGATGCGTTCTCATGCAACATGAAAAAGTCATAGCCTATGCATCAAGACAACTCAAGGAATATGAGAGGAATTATCCTACTCATGATCTAGAGTTGGCAGCTGTTGTCTTTGCACTTAAAATTTGGAGGCATTACTTGTATGGGGAGAAGGTGGAGATCTTTACGGATCATAAAAGCCTCAAATATTTTTTCACTCAAAAGGAAATCAACTTGCGACAACGACGTTGGCTTGAACTGTTGAAAGATTATGATCATACCATTTAATACCATCCTGGAAAAGCGAACGTGGTAGCTGACGCATTGAGTAGAAGATCATATGCAAGTACGAGTGCGATATTGTCAACACAAAGGCCCATTTTGTGTGACTTGCAAAGGATTGAGATAGAGTTAAAGACTCCAGGGACCCATGTGATGATGGCGAATATACAAGTAGAACCGACTTTAATTGACAAAGTTAAAGCTGCTCAAGCTACAGACCTGGAGCTGATGCATATGAGGAAGAAAGTGCAAGAAGGTGCTATGCCGGAAGCAAGAATCGATGAAGAAGGAATACTTCGAGTCAACTCCAGACTTTGTGTTCCTAACGACCCTAATTTAAAGTATGAAATCATGATGGAGGCGCACAACACACCGTTTCCAATCCATCCTGGGAGTACCAAAATGTATCATGATCTTCGTCATACATTTTGGTGGAGCAATATGAAGCGAGAGATAGCGCTGTTTATCTCAAGGTGTCTAACTTGTCAACGAGTCAAGGCAGAGCATCAAGTACCAAAAGGTCCATTGTAACCACTTGAAATTCCAAAATGGAAGTGGGAGCACATTACCATGGATTTCGTTATCGGCCTTCCTAAGGTTTCTCAAGGTATTGATGCGATTTGGGTCATTGTTGATAGATTGACCAAGTCTGCTCATTTTTTACCGATACGAGAAACTTATACACTTGAACGTATTGCTCGTATGTACATAAACGAGATTGTAAGACTGCATGGTATGCCAGTATCCATAGTTTCTGAACGAGACCCAAGATTCACTTCATGATTTTGGGTTAGCTTACAAAAAGCTATGGGCACGGATTTACGATTTAGTTCGGCATATCATCCTCAGACGGACGGACAATCAGAGAGGACTATTCAAACTCTGGAAGATTTATTAAGACTCTGTGTCCTTGACTTCAAGGGAAGTTGGGACAAGTTCTTATCATTATTGGAGTTTTCCTACAACAACAGTTATCAAGCAAGTATTGGCATGGCTACATTTGAAGCGTTGTATGGAAAAAAGTGTCGTTCTCCGGTATGCTGGGATGAGGTGGGTGAAGTAACGTTGTTGGGACCGATGGTACGTATGACTACAGAAAAGATTCAAATGATCCGACAACGTATAAAAATCTCACAAGATCGACAAAAGAGTTCTGCTGATCTTCATCGAAAGGACGTGGAATTTGATATAGGAGATCATGTGTTCTTACGTGTTGCTCCATAGAAAGGAGTTACGAGATTTGGAAAGAGAGGAAAGCTCAATCCTCGATTCATCGGTCCATTTTTAATCCTCGGTCGAGTAGGAACTGTGACTTATAGACTCGCTTTACCGCCAAGTATGTCTCGTGTTCATAACGTTTTTCACATATCCATGTTACGTAAATATGTGGAAGACCCGAACCACATTATTGAGTTAGAACCGGACGAAATAGCGGAGGATTTGACGTATGAAGAAGTCCCTGTTTAAATCTTGGATAAGAAGGAACATATTCTATGCTCCAAGGTTATACCTCAAGTCAAAGTTTTGTGGAGAAATCACGATGTTGAGGAAATAACTTGGGAGTTAGAATCTGAAATGAAGTCAAGGTATCCTTACCTCTTCGACATACCAGGAACGTACCCTAATTTCGAGGGCGAAATTTCATAAGAAGGGGATGTTGTAAGACCCCAACTTTTATAAATAAAGATGAATTTTCTATAAATATCATTTTTAAATATTATGGAGTTAATTTGATATAATGTTATAGTTGTGGGTAATATTTATAAATTTTGCAAAGTACGCAAGTTGTTATATAATATTCGATTGGTCGGGGAATATTCGTTTTAACAGGGAATATTCGTACAACGGCACAATCATTGGTGGACCCCACAACGGAATTATTGTCGAATTGAGAAAACGATAAAAATATTTTATTAAAAATAACGGCGAAAGTTTTACCATTGATACTGTTGAACTACTCGGTAGTAAAAGTACAGTAATACGTGTGGTTGCATAGTAGCACACGGTATTGATTATTAATGCTTATGTGAGAAGTCACTCAGTTTGATTCAATTATTGTCAGTTAATAATATGAATTATTTAGCGATAATGAAGTTTTGTTTTATTCGTATTATTAACGTAATAAAACAGAAACATCTTTTTATATAAAACAGAATACTTTATTAAAGTTATTCTATAAATAGAATATATTATATTTTATTTAAAAGATTTTTCTTTAAATATGGACCGTCAGATTAAAGTAATCAATCTGGACCGTTCATGGATTAGTTACTATGCATTCTATTTTTCTATAAATAGCAGCACATTCCTTCATTATTTCTTACGAATTCACTGAACTCTAGAGAGAGAAACTATAGAGAGAGAGAAGAAGAGTATTCTGCTACTTAACTACTTCCATATTTCAGTTCTTCTTTAAAACGGTAAGGGGTGTTATTCTTTCTTATTCATGAAGAGAATTGTTGTTATTCCATTTCTTATTATTCTGTTGGAATAACCTGTATACGCGGTCTACCCTATACTTGGTGACATTCTTCTATTATTCTGTTGGAACATCCTGTCTGTGTGTTTTACACCGGACCTGGTTCCATCTTTATTATTATTCTGTTGGAACATCCTGTCTGTGTGTTTTACACCGGACCTGGTTCCGTCTTTATTATTATTCTGTTGGAACATCCTGTTTGTGTGTTTTACACCGGACCTGGTTCCGTCTTTATTATTATTCTATTGGAATATCCTGTCTGTGCGTTTTACGCCGGACCTGGTTCCATTATTTATTATTCTGTTGGAATAACCTGTCTGTGCGGTCTATCGCATGCATGGTGATTTCTTTTGTTATTCCATTCTTTATTATACTCAGTTGGTTAAGTTTTGATTTCTATACTCCATTAAATTTGTGAAATATCCTTGATAATTACGTTTCATCCAGTATCTTCTCATGAAAATATTCTTCTAAGCATTCTTGAATTTAACTCCACAAAGTAGTATCATGTTGACAATTTGGACGTTGTTAATTCTTGGATAAATTAATTCTTGAACTTGTTTTATTGAATTCTTATATCATTGTCATCATCCTCATGTTTATAAAATGTTGAAAGTCATCTGTGGCCTGTAGTGAATAGATGAACTTGGTATGATTATGACCAGGGATTATTCGGTATAATCATGACCGTAATGTTACAAATGATGTGGTAAAAGTCCTCATTGGCCCGTAGTGCATTGATGGACAGTTGTTGGCATGATCATGACCATTAATGAATACACGAATATCCTTGGCCGTAGTGCATGGGTAATTCAATGATGTGGATTCTTTTATTAAGCTGAGTCCCAGAGATAACAGTGTTGAAAAACCTTTTAAATCATAGAAGATAGTATATTTTATTTTCTACTTGACTCTTTTAATGGATTACTTGTTTCGCTGCAGTTAAACTTGATGTTCGTTATATTTTATCAGTTTAACAATGTTGAAGGCTAATGATAATTTATTATGCATTATCTTAGTCATAATATTTCTTACTGGGCTAGTTGAGCTCACCCTTTCTTTCACTATTCTCTTCAGGAAATGAGAATATAGCTGGGACGAGTCGGAAAACGGAGTGATGGACCAGATGATAGTATTAGTAGTCCTCACTATTATGTTAAATAGTACGACAATAATTGTAATGAGGACTCCTTTTGAGTTTGTATAGTCTCTAGTAGACAATAATTGTATTCAAACTCACAGTTATGTTTTGTTGTATTGTACACGACAGTTGTATTAGTAAGTTGTATTTGTATTCTATACCATGTATCTGACGACCCAAGATGGGCGATGTATACCTAATTTTGGGGGCGTCACATAAGGCTTGCCAAACGAGGCCTTAGTGGAGGTTGAGAGCAGTTAACCATTACTGGGTAACTGACCACCACTCTGCGCTCAGTTTCTTTTATAAAATTAATACGTCTTCTTTATTTTCATTCTTTGCTAAGTCTAGAAAAACAATCAGAGAGAGATTGAGAATTGTCAGAGAGAAACTTGAGAGTTGTTTGATTTAAGAAGTGTCTGAGAAAGGAGAAAGGATCATTCCTACTAATCTACACTGTACGCTTTGGGTAATTTCTCCAACCCAATTTTTATTTACGTTGTTTAAGTTTTTCAAGAAAATAGCTTAAAGTTTTGTTAAAACTTCTGTAATTGAAAAGGGTAGGGATTATGGGTTTATGTATGTGTTAAGATGTCATCATATCATGTTTTATTATATATATTGTATAAACCATATCATCAGTTTCATGAAAATACGTCGTATATTGTTGCTACAAAATTACATAGTATAAAATATGGTCATATGGTCTTACGTACCAAATTTGATACGTCTATCATAGGTTATATCATAAATTTATGCTTGTAAAGGATTATGTATATTAAAACGAAGAGAACAAACTTTAAATGAAAGGATTCGGTGTTATAACAAACCCGTAGTGTTGATTTTCATGTTTTATATTCAAAACTTTCAAAAACAACAAGAACAGTAAATTACATGTGTTAATTCTGCAAAATATGTGTTTTAACATGCTAAAATCATGCTAGAAGGGTTGAGTAGTAAGTATATGTGTATTACAATGTCTAGTTATGCTTAATTTCATGTATTGATTTAAGAAATTGATAGAAATTGGCATGTTCTGCGATTTTTATGAACTGAGGTTCTAAGTCTAGTTCGTCGCGCCGCAGCGCCAGTAACCTCGCCGCAGCGCCGAAAGCAAGCGTGACGGTGGCGCCGCAGCGCCACTCTCCAGAATGTTCAGAAACGAAGTTTTTAAAGTGTTCAAACCCATGGATGTGTTAGTAACCTAATCTAATGAACATAAAAATATGTTAGAAGTATAATGAGATGTTAAAATAGTTTCTTAACATGGCAATAACACGTTTAAGTGTGAATTGAATGATTGAACGTGTTATTAGCTTTTTGTTCGTGTAGTATAATATTATGTATCAATAAGTGCGATAATTCGACTGAGTATAGTCATAACCAAAGTTTAGACAAAAGAATGATCATGTGATAATTAACTGTCATTATGAATATGAATGGTATGTAGGATTAAATCGAAGAACGTGTATAATTAACGTGTACTCTACACACGAGGCAAGTTTCCTAACCTTAGTTGTATCATTATTCAAGTTTATAAATTTCGCCGAGTAAATTCTCGTTATTATTAATTCAAGTTCAAATTGTTATATTGAAGATTATTTATCTTTTCAAGTATGATTCTGTTATACAATACTTGTTCTATTGTATACCTCTTGAGATTGTTATTCAATTTAAATATCATTTATTGTTGAACCATATTAGACTAGTGAACCTTATTTGATTCGACTAGTCCATAGTTAATGAACTTTCTAAATTTCAGAACTCTTATTGATTTATCCAAACCAAACTTCCTTTGGTGCGGACTCTAATGTCAAACTGAGATGAACAACCCTGTATAGGGATTACTTATGCGTTAGCATTAAGATATTGTGCACAGTATGGTACTAAGGGCTGATCCCCCTAAGTACGAGAAGAAGAGTCCATAGTCTTATGAATGTTAAAGGTTTCAAGTATAACCTTTGATACCTAGGACATAGTTCAAGGTCTTATGACTCTCATAATTCTTTTGATTCTTGTTATTCATTCTTGATTCAAAAGTTGAGTTTTATTTCAGAAGTCTTTGATTCACTCGCGTGTTATTATATTGTTATTTTATTATTATACTTGCGGGCAATCGTGCTCACTCTTGCGTAATAATAACATTGCAGTTAAGAAGGAAAGAATCGACGAGCCTTCTACTAGCAAAGGCAAGGGCAAGATTATCAAGTGATAAAGACTTGTTGTTTTATGTGATGTTGAATTTATATGCTAACACTTATGTTTATGTTTCCGCAGTTAAGAATTTAAGGTTAGTATGACCTGGGATATTTGTATTTAACTCAGATGATGTAACTCCTTAAGGAGAGGATTGATTTCTATCTATTAATGTTTTCATTTATTATGGGTAGATAGATATATGATATTGAATAGTGAACACCAAATCATGTGGAAATTTAAGTACCGGATTTGGGGGTGTCACAGGGCGATTCCTTGGAAAACATATTGGTGTTATTAATCAAACAGAAGAGAATCACTGAATTGGCTCCACCTTTAGATCCAAAAAGTAAAAGATATGATCCAAGTAAGAAGTGTTCCTACCATTCAGGGTGTTCGGGACACGATACACAAGATTGTTGGTCCTTAAAGCACAAAATCCAAAATCTAATCGAAAGTGGTGATGTTATGGTCCAACGACCTGACCAGCCAAATGTCCACACTAACTTTCTGCTACAAAATGATACGAAGGGAGTGAACATGATCGGGTCAAGAAGTGCCGAAGTGGGTCCAAATCGTAAGTACATATGAAGGATGGAAGAATACCCCCAAAAGAGTAGAACAAATATCCTATAGTGGGAAAATTCGGAGGAATGTATGACAGCAATGCAAAAATTAGAGACGATCCAACATCAAGTAACTCTGGTGGCTAATCTGATAGTGCGCCAACATCAGGCTACAAGGTAACTTTTCACTCAACTATCAGAAAGCCAAGAGAAAAAAGAGGTTAACCATAATTCAATTTTATATCCCCCCAAGATGATCCAGATGATTGAAGAAGGTGAAAATGGGCTGAAAGGGTATGAAAAGTCGAATGATAAAATTACTAAAAGATCTCACCATAGAAAAAATCGCTCCAAGGAATATGAAATCGCAAAGAAGAAAGATCAAACAATATCCACCAGAGACCAAAAATTCACTCCTCTAAACAAATTAAATAAAGAGATGCTACACTTTCTGAGAAGCAAAGGAAAGATTACTGAGTTGCTGCCTCCTATAGATCTTGGGGTAAAGAGTTATGATCCCACCAAGATGTGTTTTTACCATTCTAACTCACTTGGACATGCAACCGAGAAATGTTGGTCTCTGCGACACAAAATCCAGAATCTCATGGAAAGTGGAGAGTTGAAGATAGAAATCACCACAATCAAGTAAGGCACAAAAGTGATAAAGATCTTAAGATTTCCACCTGAGACAAATGGTTCAAAGAGAGTGGTACATATGAGCATCAATCCTGGCAGAATACAAGGCGAACTGATCATAATTCAAGAATTGGTAGAGGAAATTGGAAAATCCCCTTAAGAATTTCTACCACCGCTGACAAGATTCCCGTTGCCCAAAGTTAACAATCCCATTCCTGATTCTACCCTCATGGATGATGAGGAGGAAACACTGATCCTTCCTAAGGAAGAAAGAGCCAAAAAAGAAAGTTTCTTACAAGAACTACAACAGCAGGGCGATAAAAAATTCAAGGTCAAAACATCTCAGGCCTTGGAAGGAGATAGGGGAGAAGACCAATAAAAAAGGAGTGAGCCTGTTGGAGAAGCCAACCCATCGAGGAATCAAGAGCTCATCACTTTTTGCGATGGGTCCTATTTGAGCATCCATGAAGGATATGATGAATCAAGAGGCAATCAAGTTATGGCAGAAATTGAAGATATTCATGACCAGGAGCTAATCACTATCGCGAGCCTCGAAGGCAACATAACCACTGACAACTGGACTATCAAGCCTCAGCTATCCAGGAAGACGTAGATGCAGAGGATAAAGTTATGAGTTCTAGGAGATGTTGGGATAGTATCACTTTCTTAGCGTTCTGTATTTTACTTTCTTTATAAAAAGCTAAAAAAAATAAGTCTTTACAGCTAAGCCTGAACTACGAAAGACCTGATCTCCCTCCAGCTATGGGAGTACGTAAGCAGCCATCTATGGTGCGGTCTGACCATTAAAACAACAAAAAAACAAACACTTTACCTCTCAACTTAAACATCAACCCTAACACCAGCCTCAAGACACCAAATCATACCTGAAAAGCTTACACCCAAGAAAAATCCCACAACTCATCAACCCCGATATACAAGAAGACTTGATTTCCTTGACCTACAGAAGTATATGAGCGACCGTCGTGGTAAAGTCTATCTCATACCTGACGACCTGTTCCCCGAGATAAAGGCCACAAATTAAACCTTATAGATCAAATCAAACTCGGTTAAAGCCATCATATTACAAACCAAGATGAGCTCTTAGGTCCAATTCAGTGGAGTCCGAAGGCCTCTCGACATCAATCATCAAAATTTAAATATGACCATCACAGAGTACATATAAATCCAAGGTGATCACAACAAATATTGACTCAACAATGTAAGATGGCACCCTCGGTCACAAGTATTCACCAAATTAGAAGAAAATCATTAAAGATAATTGCTCCTACAAATAAAAAACAATGACGATTGGGGCATCCAAGCATCAAAACCCAAATCCACTACATGTTCATCATGTGGGTCCGGAGGTAAAAGACTCTTACAATCTCGGCATCTTATGAACCCATCTGTCAAACATACAACAAAGCGATATTAGGACCCTTACAACAAACAAGGCTGGGTAAATGTCAAAGACCATGACAACTCAACACTGGGGAATTTACCGGTCATCTTAAAAAGAAAAATACACCAGTCAGCACCATCAGCATGGTTCGTCATCATCAGAGTTTCCCTCATGATATTTCCATGGCGTTTCGGTAAGAATAGTGGGTCTCTTTTCCAATCAAAATTTTTTTAGAATACATCGATCCACATATGAGGTACGACTCTTTCATCTCTTTATTTTTTATCTCCATTTACGTTCATTAACGATGATAGACATGTTAAGATAAAACTTGCATTAGAATCTTAGAAAAAGGTTTTAAAAGAGAAGATTTTGTTTAAATTGTTATGAGTTGGATTAATTCTAATAAGCGTTCGTGGAGCAAAAATCACAGGAACGATTAGAGAATTAAGATTATTCAACCTTTTGATTAGACACGACATCATAGTTTAAAGTGCTTTTTGGAGCAGACTTGACCTCATATGCATGTTTGCATTTTTGCAGTTACTTTAACTCTTAGTTGTGGGGTATAAAACTATGACATTTATGAAAAGATATGTAGCCAACCTAATGTCTCAAATTGTGGCCTGGGTTACTTGAGTTATTAAGCATGAGGGGTGTCTTTACACCTAGTGCCCTAATGTCGTCTGGTTTAGGAGTCACCGGCCCAATGCTCGCTACATGGGTAACTTCGCTTAAGAAAATGAGCATTGTAAGAAGAAGAAGGCGAGACCTGAGCAGATCCAAATCGTGGTCTGGGTTACTCGAGTGATTATGTGACGTCCCAAAAATAGTATACATCACACATCTTGAGTCGCTAAATACATGGTACATAATATAAATACAAACTTAATTATACAACCTGAACTGAGAGTTTTTATACGAATATTATCTCATAGACAATATTCAAACTCAAATTCAATCCTCATTACATTTATTATCACACTAAATAGTGAGGACTACTAAAACAACCATCTCGGACCCTCACTCCATTCCCCGACTAGTCTCGGCTACGTTCTCATTTCCTGAAGAGAACAATAAAAGCAAAAGGGTGAGCTCAACTAGCCCAGTAAGAAATATTATGACTAAGATAATGCAGAATAAATTATCATTAGCCTTCAACAGTGTTAAACTAATAAAATACAAATAAACATCAAGTTTAACTGCAGCGGAACAAGCAATCCATTAGAAGAGTCAAGTAGAGCATGATATCTACTATCTTATATGATTTAAAAAGTTTAACATCAATTTTATCGCTGAGACTCAGCTTAATAAATAATCCACATCATCAAATCATCCCTGCACTACGGGCCAAGGATATTCATTAGTATCGCGTCCACGAATTATCCATGGACTACGGGCCAAGGATATTCGTGTAATCATCAATGATCATGATCATGCCAACAACTGTCCATCAATGCACTACGGGCCAATGAGGACTTTTACCACATCATTTGTAACATTACGGTCATGATTATACCGAATCATTTCTGGTCATAATCATACCATTCAATAGTCCATCTATGCACTACGGGCCAAAGATGACTTTTATAACAATATAAGCATGAAGATGATGACAATGATATAAGAATTCAATTAAATGAAAGCAAAGGATAAATTTTAAAGATTTATAATTTAATTTATCCAGAATTTAAAAACGTCCACATTGTCAACATGGTACTGCTTTGTGGAGTAAAATTCAAGAATAATATTGTACCAAAAATGATTTGGACCAAAAAAAAAATTAATTTTTATCATGAATAGTACCCCGAGTGAATAGTAACTAAGTAAATAGTGTCCTATAAATAGTACTTCGGGAATAGTACCCCGGGAATAGTACTCCGGCATAAAAAGTTAAAACTTATCAAGAATGCTCAAAATAATATTTCCATGAAAAGATACTAGATGAAGCGCAAATTTTAAGGATATTCAACTAATTTCATGTAGTATAGAAGCCAAAACTTAACAAAATGAGTATAGAATTCAGAATCTAAAACGAAATAATATTACTCACATACTACAGAGTATGGAAGAAAATATTATTTCTTACGAGTATTGAATAAAAATAATATCCCTTACCTTAAAAAGAAGAGTATTCTAACTGGTATAGCGGGGATATTCTTGAAGAAAATTTTAACTATTTTCTACACCCAAAGCTTCCTTAAACTCTAAAGAAATACGCTCGATATTATAGAAGGAGAATTCTCTGATTCTGGTGTGATTTTCAATTCTAAACTAAGCATCCTATTTATAGGAGAATGGAAGGATACTATTTAGAAAAGTTTTTCACAGGTGAACAGTGTTAAAACTCACGGGCGCAAACTTTCGCCTAAAATTTTTTTAGGATTTACTATGCAAATACTATGCAGACACTATGCAAATACTATACGTAATAAAATATAATATATTCTATTTTTCATATAAAATAAAAGTTATTATAATATATATATATATATATATATATATATATATATATATATATATATATATATAATTACACACTCTCGTGACATATATTAGGATTCCCCCCCCCTAATTCAACCACACGTGGGCCCCGCCACATTATATATATAACTCATGGTCCCCACCACTTATTATATATACTAAATAACTTTCTACCGGTTATTTTAAAAAATAAGTAAATGGGGGTCCATATAATAAGCAAAATTTATAACAAATACTTCATAAAAATTCCCTCAATATTTTTAACAATATTTATTCATCATTATTATAACTAGCAATATTAACAACCAGATCGTTCCCAAGAAAGAGGGGTCTTTCCAATAATGATTTTTCCCTATTGGCGCGCAATTAGGTGACCAAATCTCTTTCCTCGACAGAACTTTTTAGACATTGTTAATTATACAGATAATAATATGAATAACTTGTTATCTCAATTATTGATTTAATAATATAAAATATTGACAATAACTAAATCAAATAACGTGAGATACTATGAAGCAATTACTATAGCAATAATTGAGTATAACTGAGTGACTTCTCACGTAAGCATCAATAATCAATACCGTGTACTACTATGCAACCACGCGTATTACTGTTCTTTTATCACTGGGTATTTCAATAATTACCGGTAAAACTTTCGCGTATTACAGTTAACGCGTATTACTGTACTTTTATAAAAAGATATTTCTGTCGTTTTCTAACTTCGACAATAATTCCGTTGTGGGGTCTACCAATGATTGTGTTGTCGTACGAATATTTTCTGTTAAAACGAATATTCCCCGACCAATCGAATATTCTATAACAACTTGCATACTTTGAAAAAATTGTAAATATAATCCACAACTATAATATTATAACAAATCCACACCATAATATTCAAAAATATATTTCGAGAAAAATTAATCTTTATTCATAAAAGTCGGGGTCTTACAACATCCCCTTTTTATGAAATTTCATCCTCAAAATTGGGGTACGTACCTAGTATGTCGAAGAGGTGATGATACATTGACTTCATTTCAGATTCTAACTCCCAGACCATTTCCTCAACATCGTGGTTTTTCCACAAAACTTTGACTTGAGGTATAACCTTGGAGCATAATATATGTTCCTTCTTATCCAAGATTTTAATAGGTACCTCTTCATACGTTATATCTTCCGCTATTTCGTCCGGTTCTAACTCAATAATGTGGTTCGGGTCTTCCACATATTTACGTAACATGGATATGTGAAAAATATTATGAACGCGAGACATACTTGGCGGTAAGGCAAGTCTATAGGCCACAGTTCCTACTCGATCGAGGATTTTGAATGGGCCAATGAATCGAGGATTGAGCTTTCCTCTCTTTCCAAATCTCGTAACTCCCTTCCATGGAGCAACACATAACAACACATGCTCTCCAGCATTGAATTCCACGTCCTTTCGATGAAGATCAGTATAACTCTTTTGTAGATCTTGAGAGGTCTTTATACATTGTTAGATCATTTGAATCTTCTCCATAGTCATACGTGCCAATTTTGGTCCCAACCACGTTGCTTCACCCACCTCGTCCAAGCATACGGGAGAATGACACTTGCGTCCATACAACGCCTCGAATAGAGCCATGCCAATACTTGCTTGATAACTGTTGTTGTAGGAGAATTCCACCAATGGTAAGAACTTGTCCCAACTTCCTTTAAAGTCAAGGGCACATAGTCTTAATAGATCTTCAAGAGTTTGAATAGTCCTCTCTGACTGCCCGTCCGTCTGAGGATGATATGCAGAACTAAATCGTAAATTCGTGCCCATAGTTTATTTAAACTAACCCAAAATCGTGAAGTGAATCTTGGGTCTCGATCATAAACTATGGATACTGGTATACTATACAGTCTTACAATCTCATTTTTGTATATACGAGCAAAACGTTCAAGTGAATAAGTTTCTCGTATAGGTAAGAAATGAGCAGACTTGGTTAATCTATCAATAATGACCCAAATTACATCTATGCCTTGAGGAACTTTGGGAAGACCAATTACGAAATCCATGGTAATGTGCTCCCACTTCCATTCTAAAATTTCAAGTGGTTGCAATGGACCTTTTGGCACTTGATGCTTCGCCTTAACTCGTTGACAAGTTAGACACCTTGAGATAAACTCTGCGATCTCCATTTTCATATTGCTCCACCAAAATGTATGTCGAATATCATGATACATTTTGGTACTTCTAGGATGGATTACAAACGATGTGTTGTGCGCCTCCATCATGATTTTATACTTTAAATCAGGGTCGTTAGGAACACAAAGTCTGGAGTTAACTCAAAGTATTCCTTCTTCATCGATTCTTGCTTCCGAAATAGCACCTTCTTGTACTTTCTTCCTCATACGAATTAGCTCCAGGTCCGTAGCTTGAGCAGCTTTAACTTTATCGATTAAAGTCAGTTCTACTCGTATATTTGTCATCATCATATGGGTCCCTAGAGTCTTTAACTCTATCTCCATCCTTAATAAGTCATACAAAATGGGTCTTTACGTTGACAATATCGCACTCGTACCCATATATGATCTTCTACTCAACGCGTCAGCTACTACGTTCGTTTTTCTAGGATGGTATTGAATACTATGATCGTAATCTTTCAATAGCTCGAGCCAACGTCATTGCCACATGTTGAGTTCTTTTTGGGTGTACAAATATTTGAGGCTTTTATGATCGGTATAGATCTCCACCTTCTCCCCATACAGGTAATGTCTCTAGATTTTAAGCGCAAAAATGACTGCTGCCAACTCTAGATCATGAGTAGGATAATTCATCTCATATTCTTTGAGTTATCGTGAGGCATAGGCTATGACTTTCTCATGTTGCATGAGAACACATCCTAACCCTCTGTCTGAAGCATCGCTGTAAATGACACATCCCTCCGAACCATATGGAATTATCAGAACAGGTGCTAAAATGAGTCATCTCTTGAGTTCTTGAAAACTCTTCTCACATTCCTCACTCCAACCGAATTTTGTATCTTTTAGAGTCGGCTGAGTTAATGGAGTAGTGATTCGAGAAAATCCTTCCACGAATCTTCGATAATAACCAGCTAAGCCCAGAAATCTACGTACTTCGATCACTGACTTAGGTTGCTCCTAGCTTTGTATTGTTTCAATCTTCGCTGAGTCAACAGATATTCCGTGATTTGATATCACGTGTCCAAGGAATGCTACTTTCTCAAGCCAAAACTCGCATTTCTTCAACTTGGCATATAGCTTATTTTCACAAAGATTTTGGAATATCAGCTCAAGTGTTCCTCATGAGCTTCACGACTTTTGAAGTATATGAGGATGTCATTAATAAAGACGACCACAAAATAATCTAAATATTCCTTAAAAACTCGGTTCATCATATCCATGAAGGCAGCAGGAGCATTAGTTAATCTAAAAGACATGACTAGGAATTCGTAATGCCCGTACCGAGTTCTGAAAGCAGTCTTTGGAATGTCATCAATTTTAATCTTTAACTGATGATATCCAGAACGAAGATCGATCTTTGAAAAGATTTTAGCGCCTTGCAACTGGTCAAACAGGTCATCAATGCGTGGCAACGGGTACCTATTTTTAATGGTGACATGATTCAACTCTCGATAGTCAATGAAAAGTCGCATACTCCCATCTTTCTTCTTTACAAACAGAACAGGAGCACCCCAAGGAGACGTACTACGACGAATGAAACCGATGTCTAACAATTCTTGCAGTTGGGTCTTTAACTCCTGAAGTTCAATAGGAGTCATTCTGTGACAACCCGAGAATTTGGATATTTATAAAATCTTAAAAGATTGAATTAAGGTTAAATAATAAAACTAGACAGAAAATAAGTGAATGGATTTGAGATTTCCGAGAAGGAATTTTGTGAATTTAAAATTTTTGTGGTGAATTATTCAGGATTAAGGGTATAAGTGTATATGTTCTGTGTATATGGTTGTATATGTGTACAGTATGTGGTTAAAGGTCAAGGGTTAACCAGATAACCTATATTAGTGGCAAACCCTAGTATTATATTAAGAACGTCAACGTTCAGTTTGAAAATTCTTACGTCTGATAAGAAACCCTAATACCGGTTCTGGAAACCCTAATTTCAGTTCCGGGAATTTGAAACTCTAATTTGGGGATTTAAATGCTATGTATAAGGTTTTTGTGTATTAATCACAAATCTAATTAGGGATAAGCCTATTGATTAATTAGAAATTCTAATAATTAGAAACTTTAATTATTAGAAATCCTAATTTGTAAATTAGAAACCCTAATGTACAATTATGGATCTAATTGCAAAATTAGCAATTATAATTAGGAAATATTAATCCTAATTAGCAACTTTGAATTATGATTAGGAAATCTTAGTATAATTAGAGAATCCTAATTATAATTTAGAAATATTAATTTTTTATTTTGAAAACCTAAATTGGAAATCTTAGAAATTTAATTTGTAAAACCTTAAGGTTAAACCCTAAACCCTAAGGGTTTGGGCAATTGTCAAGTATGCCATTAAAATTGTATACAAAAAGACTAAAATGCCCTTTTAGTATTCTTTAATAGTTTGGATGCCAAAATATTGGTTGTTGACCAACTAAAGATATACACATGTGCATATATCTAAAATATCAGCCATATTATCAGCCAAAGTACATTGTATTCATTATTTTTATAGATTAAAGAGAGAGAAAACCAAGAATAAAGCTTTATTTGTGACCAAACTCTCAACCCACACTTTCTCTCTCTAGACCCACAAAAAGATGAAGTTAATCAGTCCCCTAGAATGATCACAAGCAAGCTAAGAACAGATCATGATGAACAGATGCAAGATCAAAGCATCAAAGTACGTGGTATAAACCCTAAATCTTAGAAATCATATGATTTGATGTTAGATGTTGTTGTTTATTGTTTAAAGTTGTTTACTAAGATGTCATTTAGTGATCTGGCTTGTAAAATCCCATATCCATAACATCAAAGTGCTCGAAATTGTAAATTTTGAAAATCTGGAAAACTGGAAAAGTGTGGTCTGACAACCGAATGTCAAACCCTATAGATCTTTACCTGTTTATAGTTTTGGTTGTTTAAATGTTTGTACTTGTAGTATGTTGTAAGCTCTTGGATCTGGAACTTGAATTAAGTCCATATCATGTGTAGATTGAAAGTTATAAGTAGTCAAACTGCGTTGACCGATCACGGAATCCATTTCTGGGTAACCCAGATTGCCTAGAATTTTCTGACAATGATTTTCCATGCCTTGATCTTGCTTGTGTTTTATGTTTTAGGTCATGTTGTTGGTTTGATGTTGTAGACTAGTGTATGAACTACAATTGCATGCTTATAGATTACCTAGATTAACAGTAGAATCAAAGTTATTTGTGGTCAAACAAGGGTTGACCGCCTGCATGGATGAAGATTCTGGAAAAGCCAGAATCTTCAAGAACGTGTTTTCTGTCAGAGTTTGACCGGCCTTGATCTCTTAATTGTGTTGATGTTATGATGATCTGATGATATGGAGTTGTTCTTTGATATCTCTACTTCATGTGTGAATCTTTAAATAACATTAATTATAACCAGAATGCAAGTTATAAGGATTGAAAAGTAGTCGCTTGGACTGTTCTTCATTTCTGAAAAACCCATAAATAAAGAACAGCCTCTGACAAGATTTTTGAGGGTCAAGATCTCTTTGATTTGTTATGTTTTGGCTATGAAATTTGATTTGGATTGTAGTATTACATAAATACTACAATGATAACACTTTAGACAAACTAGAAACTAAACGAGCATGAATCTATGGGTGGTCAAACCTCTTATCCTGAAAACTGTCATGAAGATCTGGGTTTGGGCTCAAGAACACGAAGAACACCTATAGTGACGGTTCTGTCGCTATAGGCCCCCCTTTAGCGACAGTTAATTACGAAAATTAATTATTTTAATAAATAATTAGAGAAAAATAGTTTTTAATTATTAAAAATACATAATAAATTCCTAAAAATTATTTTAAAGTCTGAAAATGAGTTTTTAATAATTTTTAATATATTTCATAAATATTTAATATTTTTGGAATATTAATGGTATTTAATCTATTTAATTATAATATTAAATAAATTATTTAAAAATAATTTTAATACATGAAAAATCATTAAAAATTATTTTATCGTATAAGAAAATATTTTAAGTTATTTTTAATGACTTTTAATATTTTGTGATGAATTTTATTAATTAATTAATATTAATGATAATTAATTTATTTAATAAATATATTAAATAAATTATGAAAAAATAGAATTAATGATTTAAAAATCATATAAAAATTATTTAAGTGTTATAAAAATATTTTAAGTTATAAAATATAACTTTTGATATTTTGTCATGAAAAATATTAATATTTAATATTAATGACGATTATCGGATAATGGATTTAAATGTTTAAAAATCATTTAAATGAGAAATTAAGGTATTAAAAACACTTTGGTATATTATAAATATATTATAATATTATGTTATGCATTTCATTAATATTTAATATTAAATAAATATTAATAATAAAGGAATTATGTGGTATTTAATTCATTTAAATACGAGTTTAATGATTGAAAAATTATTTTAAATGATAATAATTATTTAAAAATTATTACGAGCTTATGAAAATTATTTTGATTGATAATATAATTATCTAAGATAATTGTTAAATGTTTAGATAGAGTTTAATTGAATTTAAACTCGATATTTATCCGACTAAGCCGTCAGGATGTTAGAATTGTACAGAACTCGACTCAAACTATAAAAGTTTGACTTGAGGATATGTTTTATGTGTGTTATAGACTGATAAGGTTATGTGATAATGTGTTTAGGTTATTTAAATACTGTGATGATATTATTCTAATTTGTATATCTATATTACTTATATATTAGGTTCAGACAAAGCTTATTAAAATGCGTAAAGATAATCAACGGAACAAGCAAGTTTTCCTTAACTCAACTTTGAGTTGTTTCATTCAAATATACTTGTGGTTAATCATTGTTGATTGTCATGTCTAAGAATTATTAAATCGCACTCTATGCATACTGTATGTATTCGTCAGGTATGAAAGGCTGATCACCTTCATTACCATTCAGTCTAGAAATATATATATATATATATATATATATATATATATATATATATATATATATATATATATATATATGTTCATGTACCATGTTCGTTCAACTATGTAAAATTTATTCATGCTAGTTCACAATTATATTGTAGAACTGTAGCCAGCTTTAGTTCAATTCTTTCATTAATGATATATCCTTAATTTATTGAACTTTAACTTGCTATGCAAACTAATTGTTCACCCTTGCTATATCATGATTAACATTGCAGATTAAGATGAATAAGTCGGATACAGGAAAGGTTAAAGCCAAGTTCATCTTGGGATTTTATGTGCAGCTTAATTGTAATAGTATAGTATAATAATAATGTTATATGTTAGACAGGTTATGAATTGTGTATAAGTTAAGGTTACTCGACCTTGGGGAATAGTGTGTAAAGTTTATTGTATAAACAATTTATGTTTATATCTTTCGTAATAGTTGTAGAATGATTGTACCAGATTTGCAGTGATTTAGGACCCGCATTTTGGGCTTTCACACATTCGATATGGGGCTTTGGAAATGGATTTTATACCGGATTCAAGGTCGATACAAAATTTAATTTCACGCTCTGGGGGTAGGTTAGGAAGTTCTTCAGGGAATATGTCAGAAAATTTATTAACAATAGAAATATCATTCAAATCTGACGTATTTTTGTTTAAATCTGTGACATGGGCTAAGAAAGCTTAGCATCCGTTTTTCAATAAACGAATAGCTTTATGGCTTTATATGACAGTGATTGACTTTAGTGGTTTGGTTACTTGAATTCATGTAATAGGTTGGTTAGGAATATGAAAGCTAACAACCTTACGAAAATAATCAATTTTAGCATGATGAGTAATTAACCAATCAATCCCTAAAATCACATCAAATATAAGTATTTTCAAAGAGATAAGATCGACGGGTAACGAGCAGTTGCCAATTTGAATCAAACAAGACTTATAAATTGTGGATGTAATGAAGGTTTCTCCCAACGGAGTTTCAACAGATAATTCAAAGTCTAATTTCTCCCGAGTTAAATTTAAACGTTGAGCGTAAGTAGGAGAAATAAAAGAATGGGTAGAACCGGTATCAAATAAGGTATAGACTTTGCTAGAGTTTATGATTAGCTTACCCGTGGTAACCTCATTCGGATTTCTCGCTTTTTGGGAGGTCACGACAAACGCTCTTTCCCTGAACTACCGGCTTTGACTTCTCTGGGACGACCTTTGATTCCTCCATCCCAGCTGGACTTGGCTTTACTGCACGACAAATGTAAGACCCCAAATTTTATAAATAAAGATGAATTTTCTATAAATATCATTTTTGAATATTATGGAGTTAATTTGATATAATGTTATAGTTGTAGGTAATATTTATAAATTTTGCAAAGTACGCAAGTTGTTATATAATATTCGATTGGTCGGGGAATATTCATTTTAACAGGAAATATTCGTACAACGACGCAATCATTTGTGAACCCCACAACGGAATTATTGTCGGATTGAAAAAAATGACAAAAATATTTTATTAAAAATAACGGCGGAAATTTTACCATTATTACTGTTGAACTACTCGGTAGTAAAAGTACAGTAATACGTGTGGTTGCATAGTAGCACACGGTATTGATTATTAATGCTTATGTGAGAAGTCACTCAGTTTGATTCAATTATTGTCAGTTAATAATATGAATTATTTAGCGATAATGACGTTTTGTTTTATTCGTATTATTAACGTAATAAAACAGAAACATCTTTTTATATAAAACAGAATACTTTATTAAAGTTATTCTATAAATAGAATATATTATATTTTATTTAAAAGATTTTTCTTTAAATATGGACCGTCAGATTAAAGTAATCAATCTGGACCGTTCATGGATTAGTTACTATGCATTCTATTTTTCTATAAATAGCAGCTCATTCCTTCATTATTTCTTACGAATTCACTGAACTCTAGAGAGAGAAACTATAGAGAGAGAGAGAAGAAGAGTATTCTGCTACTTAACTATTTCCTTATTTCAGCTCGTCTTCAAAACGGTAAGGAATATTATTTCTTTTATATTCATGAAGAGAACTTCTGTTATTCCATTCTTTATTATTCTGTTGGAATAACCAGTATACGCGGTCTACCCTATACTTGGTGACATTCTTCTATTATTCTGTTGGAACATCATGTCTGTGTGTTTTACACCGGACCTGGTTCCGTTTTTATATTTATTCTGTTGAAACATCCTGTCTGTATGTTTTACACCGGACCTGGTTCCATTTTTATTATTATTCTGTTGGAACATCCTGTCTGTGTGTTTTACACCGGACCTGGTTCCATTATTTATTATTCTGTCGGAATATCCTGTCTGTGTGTTTTACACCGGACCTGGTTCCATTATTTATTATTCTGTCGGAATATCCTGTCTGTGCGTTTACGCCGGACCTGGTTCCATTATTTATTATTCGGTTGGAATAACCTGTCTGTGCGGTCTATCGCATGCATGGTGATTTCTTTTGTTATTCCATTCTTTATTATACTCAATTGGTTAAGTTTTGACTTCTATACTCCATGAAATTAGTGAAATATCCTTGATAATTGCGGTTCATCCAGTATCTTTTCATGAAAATATTCTTCTAAGTATTCTTGAATTTTACTCCACAAAACAGTATCATGTTGACAATTTGGACATTATTAATTCCTGGATAAATTAATTCTTGAACTTGTTTTATTGAATTCTTATATCATTGTCATCATCCTCATGTTTATAAAATGTTGAAAGTCATCTGTGGCCTGTAGTGCATAGATGGACTTGGTATGATTATGACCAGGGATTATTCGGTATAATCATGACCGTAATGTTACAAATGATGTGGTAAAAGTCCTCATTGGCCCGTAGTGCATTGATGGATAGTTGTTGGCATGATCATGACCATTAATGAATCTATGAATATCCTTGGCCGTAGTGCAGGGGTGATTCGATGATGTGGATTATTTTATTAAGCTGAGTCTCAGCGATCACAGTGTTGGAAAATCTTTTAAATCATAAAAGATAGTAGAGTTTATTTTCTACTTGACTCTTTTAATGGATTGTTTGTTCCGCTGCAGTTAAACTTGATGTCTATTATATTTTATCAGTTTAACATTGTTGAAGGCTAATGATAATTTATTCTGCATTATCTTAGTCATAATATTTCTTACTGGGCTAGTTGAGCTCACCCTTTCTTTCACTGTTCTCTTCAGGAAATGAGAACGTAGCTGGGGCAAGTCGGGAAACGGAGTGATGGTCCGAATGATAGTATTAGTTAGTAGTCCTCACTATTCTATGTATTGGTGTGTTAATAAATGTAATGAGGACTCCTTTTGAGTATGAATACTCTCTAGAAGATAATATTTGTATTCAAACTCACAGTTTATGTTTTGTCGTATTGTACACGACAGTTGTATTAGTAAGTTGTATTTGTATTTTGTACTATGTATCTGACGACCCAAGATGAGTGATGTATACCTAATTTTGGGGGCGTCACAGTTGGTATCAGAGCTTAGGGATATGATCCCTGGCTAGGATGTGAGAATAGAACTAGGAGGGGAGAGACGGGGAATTCCTTCGCTAGTATGACCTACCTAAGTTTATTTGCATGGTATTTAATTGGTCGGTCATAATATAAGGATAATATATGACATATCAATTAACTTTTATTTTGTGGCAGTATCTGAAAATGGCATCTGAGAATGTTGAGAATAGCAATGGAGCACAGGCGACTATTGATTCACCACATATCAATAATCAGGATAATGTTCATCAGGAAGGTGACAATCCTCATGCAAACAACAACACTGACCAGATGATGAATGATGGAATGTTCAGAGGTTTTATGCAATTCATGCAACAACAGGTGAAAGCGGCTCATGTCCACAACGTAGGTGGAAATACTGGAAACTCTCTGGCGGTCACCGCTAAACAGTTTAAGGAGCTGGGACCACCGGAGTTTAAGGGAGAACCCAAACCACTTGTAGCTGAAACATGGATAAAGCAGATCACCAAGATATTTGATGTCTTGGGTTGCTCCGAGGAGCAAAAGGTTCCCTTTGCCGCCTTTATGTTGCGAGGAGAGGCAGATTACTGGTGGGAATCGATAAAGCGTACTCAACCTGCCGCACTGAAGATGTCTTGGGAGAAGTTCCAAGAGCTGTTTAACGACAAATACTTTCCCGAGAGTATTCGTCACATGAAGGAGGTGGAGTTCATCAAATTGGAGCAGAATAATATGACCGTGTCGCAGTACGAGGCAAAATTTGCGGAGTTATCCAGGTTTGCGTCCCACCTGGTGGATAATGAAGAAAGAATGACGCAGATGTTTTTAAGAGGTTTGAAGCCGGAGATACGTCAACATCTTGTTTCTCATAAATTGTGTTTATATTCAGATGTTGTAAATAGGGCTCAGTTGGTGGAGCGCGATAACGAGACAACGCAACCAAAAGAGAGCAGCCGACAAAATGATAATACCAGTGAGAGCAGTCATCGAAGCGGTGACAACAAGTGTGGAGGGAATCAACAGGCCAGAAATGGTAACCACTTCGGTGGTAATCAGGGCCAAAACAATAAGAATGGGTATTTCAAGAAGAGGAGATTCAACAATGATGGAAAGACGTCAGCACCAGCACCTGTCGTTAAGGAAGGAGAACGACCACCTATCATATGTTTCAAATGCGGAGGGGAGGGGCACATCAGTCCAAACTGCGCGATGCCATCCAAAGCATGTTATAATTGTGGAAGAGAAGGTCATTTAGCCCGATTTTGTCGTTTACCGAAGACAAATTCAGCTAGGATGGAGGCACCAAAGGCCGTCCCAGAAAAGTCAAAACCGGTTGTGCAAGGGAGAGCGTTTGTTGTGAACTCCCAGAACGCAAGGAACCCGAATGAGGTCATCACGGGTAAGCTTATCATAAACTCTAACGAAGTCTATACTTTATTTGATACCGGTTCTACCCATTCTTTTATTTCTCCTACTTGCGCTCATCGATTAAATTTGATTCCGGAGAAATTAGACTTTGACTTAGCTGTTGAAACTCCATTGGGAGAAACCTTCATTACATCCACGGTTTATAAGTCTTGTTTGGTTCAAGTTGGTACCCACACATTACCTGACGATCTTATTTCATTAAAAATACTTGCATTTGACGTGATTCTAGGGATTGATTGGTTAACTACTTGTCATGCAAAAATTGATTATTTTCGTAAGGTTGTTAGCTTTCATATTCCTAATCGACCTATTATGCGAATTCAAGCAACCAAACCATTAAAATCAATCGCTGGTGAGGACTACTAATGCTATCTTCTGGACCATCACTCCTTTCCCTGACTCGTCCCAGCTATATTCTCATTTCCTAAAGAGAACATTGAAAGAAAGGGTGAGCTCAACTAGCCCAGTAAGAAATATTATGACTAAGATAATGAAAAATAAATTATCAATAGTCTTCAACAATGTTAAACTGATAAAATACAATAGACATCAAGTTTAACTGCAGCGGAATAAGCAATCCATTAGAAGAGTCAAGTAGAGAATAAAACCTACTATCTTCTACGATTTAAAAATATTTTCATCAACTTTTATCACTGAGACTCAGCTTAATAAATAAACCACATCTTCTAATCATCCTTGTATTACGGGCCAAGGATATTCATTAAACCATCAATGATCATGACTATACCGAAAAATCCCTGGTCATAATCATACCACAAACTGTCTATCAATGCATTACAAGCCACTGAGGACTTTTACCACACCACTTATAACATCACAGTTCATGATTATACCGAATGATCCCTGGTCATAATCATACTAAGTCCATCTATGCACGTAAGCCAAAGATGACTTTTAACATAAAATAAACATGAGGATGATGACAATGTTATAGGAATTCAATTAAACAAGTTCAAGAATTAGTTTATCCAGGAACTAATAATATCCAAATTGTCAACATGATACTTCTTTGTAAAATAACAGTCAAGAATGCTCAGAAAAATATTTTCATGAAAAGATACTGGATGAAGTGCAAATATCAAGAATATTCCACTAATTTCATGGAGTATAGAAATCAAAACTTTAACCAAATGAGTATAATAAAGAATATATGAAACTGCAAATGGATTTTCACCAGCCATGCGGTAATCCACGTATACAGATCATTTCCACAATTTAATAAGGAATGAATATAAAGGATCATTCACCATGCATGTGGCAATCCACATAGACATGTTATTCTAACAGAATAATAAAGAATGGAATAACTGAAGGATTCATCATGCATGCGATAGAGACCGCACAGACAGGTTATTCCCAACAGAATAATAAATGCGGAATAATAAATATGGAACCAGGTCAGGTGAAATTCACACCGACAGGATATTCCGACAGAATAATAAATGCGGAATAATAAATGATGGAACCAGGTCAGGTGAAATTCACACCGACAGGATATTCCGACAGAATAATAAATGCGGAATAATAAATGATGGAACCAGGTCAGGTGAAATTCACACCGACAGGATATTCCGACAGAATCGTAAAGAACGGAATAATAAAAGAATTTCACCAAGTATGCGGTACTTCGCATAAACAGGTTATTCCAACATAATAATAAAGAATGGAATAACAGAAGAAGATCACCAAGTATTGGGTAAACCGCATATACAGGTCATTCCACCAAGTATAGGGTAAACCACGGATACAGGTTATTCCAACAGAATAATAAAGAATGGAATAACATAAGTTCTCTTCATGAATAAGAAAGAATAACACCCCTTACCATTTTAAAGAAGAACTGAAATAAAGAAGTAGTTAAGTGGCAGAATACTCTTCTTCTTTCTCTCTATAGTTTCACTCTCTAGAGTTCAGTGAATTCGTAAGAAATAATGAAGGAATGAGCTTCTATTTATAAGCTTGGTAGAGTAAGGGTAAAATAGTCTTTTCGTCATAATTTATGACATCATCGCTTACATCATCGATCAGATGACATCATTGCATACATCATCGATCAAATGACATCATTGCTTACATCATCCTTCTGATGACATCATTGCTTACCTCATCGTTCTGATGACATAATCGCTTACATCATCAGAATTCAAATTCAAATTATTCTCTTTCACCTCATTTTACTTGTATACCATGAATTTACTATAATAATTTTACCATTCAAATTATAAAAAAAAACATAATATCATATAATCACATTATACTACTATAATATAATATTATAATAATATATTTAAATGAATTATTACTAATATAATTTCAACCAACGGTCTGAAAAATTAGCACATTTCCTCATGGAATAATATTGTACCCAAAAATGATTTGGACCGAAAATAAATATATTGTCCGGGTGAATAGTAACTCGTGAATAGTAACTCCTGAATATTAACTCGTGAATAGTAACTCCGACACAAAAAGTGTCTCAAATACTCGAGTGAACGATACTAGAGTGAACGATACTAGAGTGAATAGTAATTTGGGTGAATAGTAACTCGTGAATAGTAACTCGTGAATAGTGACCATGTATTTTATGACAACTTGTTTACTTTAAAAAAAATTTATATATCACCCTTAACTTTAACCTTTTCTCAATTTAACCATTTACCAAAATAGAAAAATTGAATACTTTTATTTCATAAAATTCGGGGTCTCACAGGCACATCAGTCCAAATTGCGCGATGCCGTCCAAAGCATGTTATAATTGTGGAAGAGAAGGTCATTTATCCCGATTTTGTCGTTTACCGAAGACAAATTCAGCTAGGATGGAGGCACCAAAGGCCGTCCCAGAAAAGTCAAAACCGGTTGTGCAAGGGAGAGCGTTTGTTGTGAACTCCCAGAAAGCAAGGAACCCGAATGAGGTCATCACGGGTAAGCTTATCATAAACTCTAACGAAGTCTATACTTTATTTGATACCGGTTTTACCCATTCTTTTATTTCTCCTACTTGCGCTCATCGATTAAATTTGATTCCGGGGAAATTAGACTTTGACTTAGCTGTTGAAACTCCATTGGGAGAAACCTTCATTACATCCACGGTTTATAAGTCTTGTTTGGTTCAAGTTGGTACCCACACATTACCTGTCGATCTTATTTCATTAAAAATACTTGCATTTGACGTGATTCTAGGGATTGATTGGTTAACTACTCATCATGCAAAAATTGATTGTTTTCGTAAGGTTGTTAGCTTTCATATTCCTAATCGACCTATTATGCGAATTCAAGCAACCAAACCATTAAAATCAATCGCTGTCATCTCAAGCCATAAAGCTATTCGTTTATTAAAAAACGGATGTCAAGCTTTCTTAGCTCATGTCACAGATCTAAACAAAAATACGTCAGCTTTGAATGATATTTCTGTTGTTAATAAATTTCCTGACGTATTTCCGAAGAACTTCCTGGCCTACCCCCAGAGCGTGAAATTGAATTTTGTATCGACCTTGAACCCGGTACAAAACCCATTTCCAAAGCCCCATATCGAATGGCTCCTATTGAACTTCAGGAGTTAAAGACCCAACTGCAGGAATTGTTAGACATTGGTTTTATTCGTCCTAGTACTTCTCCTTGGGGTGCTCCTGTTTGTTCGTGAAGAAGAAAGATGGGAGTATGCGACTTTGTATTGATTATCGGGAGTTGAATCATGTCACCATCAAAAATAGGTACCCATTGCCACGTATTGATGACCTGTTTGACCAGTTGCAAGGAGCACAATTCTTTTCAAAGATCGATCTTCGTTCTGGATATCATCAGCTGAAGGTTAGAACTGAGGATATTCCAAAGACTGCCTTCAGAACTCGGTATGGGCATTATGAATTCTTAGTTATGTCTTTTGGATTGACTAATGCTCCTGCTGCCTTCATGGATATGATGAACAGGGTATTTAAGGAATATTTGGATCACTTTGTGGTCGTCTTTATCGATGACATCCTTTTTTATTCCAAAAGTCGTGAAGATCATGAGCAACACTTGAGGCTGGTACTCCAAAAGCTTCGTGAATACAAACTTTATGCCAAGTTGAAGAAATGCGAGTTCTGGCTGGAAGAGGTAGCATTCCTTGGGCACGTAGTATCAAGTCGTGGAATATCTGTTGACCCGGCAAAGATTGAAGCTATTCAAAGCTGGGAGCAACCTAAATCAGTGACCGAAGTACGTAGCTTTCTTGGTTTAGCTGGTTATTATCGGAGATTCGTGGAAGGATTTTCTCGAATCGCTACTCCATTAACTCAGCTGACTCGAAAAGATACAAAGTTCGGTTGGAGCGAAGAATGTGAGCAGAGTTTTCAAGAACTCAAGAGGAGACTCATTTCAGCACCTGTTCTAACAATACCATCTGGCTCGGAGGGATTTGTCATCTACAGTGATGCTTCGAGCAAAGGGTTGGGATGCGTTCTCATGCAACATGGAAAAGTCATAGCCTATGCATCAAGACAACTCAAGGAATATGAGAGGAATTATCCTACTCATGATCTAGAGTTGGCAGCTGTTGTCTTTGCACTTAAAATTTGGAGGCATTACTTGTATGGGGAGAAGGTGGAGATCTTTACGGATCATAAAAGCCTCAAATATTTCTTCACTCAAAAGGAACTCAACATGCGACAACGACGTTGGCTTGAACTGTTGAAAGATTATGATCATACCATTCAATACCATCCTGGAAAAGCGAACGTGGTAGCTGACGCATTGAGTAGAAGATCATATGCAAGTACGAGTGCGATATTGTCAACACAAAGACCCATTTTGTGTGACTTGCAAAGGATGGAGATAGAGTTAAAGACTCCAGGGACCCATGTGATGATGGCGAATATACGAGTAGAACCGACTTTAATCGATAAAGTTAAAGCTGCTCAAGCTACAGACCTGGAGCTGATGCGTATGAGGAAGAAAGTGCAAGAAGGTGCTATGCCGGAAGCAAGAATCGATGAAGAAGGAATACTTCGAGTCAACTCCAGACTTTGTGTTCCTAACAACCCTGATTTAAAGTATGAAATCATGATGGAGGCGCACAACACACCGTTTGCAATCCATCCTGGAAGTACCAAAATGTATCATGATCTTCGTCATACATTTTGGTGGAGCAATATGAAGAGAGAGATAGCGTTGTTTATCTCAAGGTGTCTAACTTGTCAACGAGTCAAAGCGGAGCATCAAGTACCAAAAGGTCCATTGCAACCACTTGAAATTCCAGAATGGAAGTGGGAGCACATTACCATGGATTTCGTTACCGGTCTTCCTAGGGTTTCTCAAGGTATTGATGCGATTTGGGTCATTGTTGATAGATTGACCAAGTCTGCTCATTTCTTACCGATACGAGAAACTTATACACTTGAACGTCTTGCTCGTATGTACATAAACGAGATTGTAAGACTGCATGGTATGCCAGTATCCATAGTTTCTGACCGAGACCCAAGATTCACTTCACGATTTTGGGTTAGTTTACAAAAAGCTATGGGCACGGAGTTACGATTTAGTTCAGCATATCATCCTCAGACGGACGGACAATCAGAGAGGACTATTCAAACTCTTGAAGATCTATTAAGACTCTGTGTCTTTGACTTCAAGGGAAGTTGGGACAAGTTCTTACCATTGGTGGAGTTTTCCTACAACAACAGTTATCAAGCAAGTATTGGCATGGCTCCATTCGAAGCATTGTATGGAAGAAAATGTCGTTCTCCAGTATGCTGGGATGAGGTGGGTGAAGCAACGTTGTTGGGACCGGAGTTGGTACGTATGACTACAGAAAAGATTCAAACGATCCGACAACGTATAAAAACCTCACAAGATCGACAAAAGAGTTATGCTGATCTTCATCGAAAGGACGTGGAATTTGATGTAGGAGATCATGTGTTCTTACGTGTTGCTCCATGGAAAGGAGTTACGAGATTTGGAAAGAGAGGAAAGCTCAATCCTCGATTCATCGGTCCATTTTTAATCCTCGATCGAGTAGGAACTGTGGCTTATAGACTCGCTTTACCGCCAAGTATGTCTCGTGTTCATAACGTTTTTCACATATCCATGTTACGCAAATATGTGGAAGACCCGAACCACATTATTGAGTTAGAACCGGACGAAATAGCGGAGGATTTGACGTATGAAGAAGTTCCTGTTCAAATCTTGGATAAGAAGGAACATATTCTACGCTCCAAGGTTATACCTCAAGTCAAAGTTTTGTGGAGAAACCACGATGTTGAGGAAATGACTTGGGAGTTAGAATCTGAAATGAAATCAAGGTATCCTTACCTCTTCGACATACCAGGTACGTACCCTAATTTCGAGGGCGAAATTTCATAAGAAGGGGAGGTTGTAAGACCCCAACTTTTATAAATAAAGATGAATTTCTCTATAAATATCATTTTTGAATATTATGGAGTTAATTTGATATAATGTTATAGTTGTGGGTAATATTTATAAATTTTGCAAAGTACGCAAGTTGTTATATAATATTCGATTGGTCGGGAATATTCGTTTTAACAGGGAATATTCGTACAACGGCACAATCATTGGTGGACCCCACAACGGAATTATTGTCGGATTGAGAAAACGACAAAATATTTTTTATTAAAAATAACGGCGGAAATTTTACCATTGTTAATGTTGAACTACTCGGTAGTAAAAGTACAGTAATACGTGTGGTTGCATAGTAGCACACGGTATTGATTATTAATGCTTATGTGAGAAGTCACTCAGTTTGATTCAATTATTGTCAGTTAATAATATGAATTATTTAGCGATAATGACGTTTTGTTTTATTCGTATTATTAACGTAATAAAACAGAAACATCTTTTATATAAAACAGAATACTTTATTAAAGTTATTCTATAAATAGAATATATTATATTTTATTTAAAAGATTTTTCTTTAAATATGGACCGTCAGATTAAAGTAATCAATCTGGACCGTTCATGGATTAGTTACTATGCATTCTATTTTTCTATAAATAGCAGCTCATTCCTTCATTATTTCTTACGAATTCACTGAACTCTAGAGAGAGAAACTATAAAGAGAGAGAAGAAGAGTATTCTGCTACTTAACTACTTCCTTATTTCAGCTCGTCTTCAAAACGGTAAGGAATATTATTTCTTTTATATTCATGAAGAGAACTTCTGTTATTCCATTCTTTATTATTCTGTTGGAATAACCTGTATACGCGGTCTACCCTATACTTGGTGACATTCTTCTATTATTCTGTTGGAACATCCTGTCTGTGTGTTTTACACCGGACCTGGTTCCGTTTTTTATTATTCTGTTGGAACATCCTGTCTGTGTGTTTTACACCGGACCTGGTTCCATTTTTATTATTCTGTTGGAACATCCTGTCTGTGTGTTTTACACCGGACCTGGTTCCATTATTTATTATTTTGTCGGAATATCCTGTCTGTGTGTTTTACACCGGACCTGGTTCCATTATTTATTATTCTGTCGGAATATCCTGTCTGTGCGTTTACGCCGGACCTGGTTCCATTATTTATTATTCTGTTGGAATAACCTGTCTGTGCGGTCTATCGCATGCATGGTGATTTCTTTTGTTATTCCATTCTTTATTATACTCAGTTGGTTAAGTTTTGACTTCTATACTCCATGAAATTTGTGGAATATCCTTGATTATTGCGTTTCATCCAGTATCTTTTCATGAAAATATTCTTCTAAGCATTCTTGAATTTTACTCCACAAAGCAGTATCATGTTGACAATTTGGACGTTGTTAATTCCTGGATAAATTAATTCTTGAACTTGTTTTATTGAATTCTTATATCATTGTCATCATCCTCATGTTTATAAAATGTTGAAAGTCATCTGTGGCCTGTAGTGCATAGATGGACTTGGTATGATTATGACCAGGGATTATTCGGTATATCAACCGTAATGTTACAAATGATGTGGTAAAAGTCCTCATTGGCCCGTAGTGCATTGATGGACAGTTGTTGGCATGATCATGACCATTAATGAATATACGAATATCCTTGGCCGTAGTGCAGGGGTGATTCGATGATGTGGATTATTTTATTAAGCTGAGTCTCAGCGATCACAGTGTTGGAAAATCTTTTAAATCATAAAAGATAGTAGAGTTTATTTTCTACTTGACTCTTTTAATGGATTGCTTGTTCCGCTGCAGTTAAACTTGATGTCTATTATATTTTATCAGTTTAACATTGTTGAAGGCTAATGATAATTTATTCTGCATTATCTTAGTCATAATATTTCTTACTGGGCTAGTTGAGCTCACCCTTTCTTTCACTGTTCTCTTCAGGAAATGAGAACGTAGCTGGGGCAAGTCGGGAAACGGAGTGATGGTCCGAATGATAGTATTAGTTAGTAGTCCTCACTATTCTATGTAATGGTGTGTTAATAAATATAATGAGGACTCCTTTTGAGTATGAATACTCTCTAGAAGATAATATTTGTATTCAAACTCACAGTTTATGTTTTGTCGTATTATACACGACAGTTGTATTAGTAAGTTGTATTTGTATTTTGTACTATGTATCTGACGACCCAAGATGGGTGATGTATACCTAATTTTGGGGGCGTCACAACAAAATCGGGCTAGGAGACCTTCTCTTTCGTAATTATAACATGTTTTGGATTACTACATACAGTTTGGACTGATGTGTCCCTCCCCTCTGCATTTGTAGCATACGATTGGTGAACGTTCTCCTTCTTTAACAATGGGTGCAGGTGCTGACGTCTTTCTATCATTGTTGAATCTTCTCTTCTTTAAATTTCCTCTTCTATTATCTTGGCCATGATTACCACTGAAGTGGTTACCATTTCTGGTATGTTGATTCCCTCCACGTTTGTTGTCACCGCTTTGATGACTACTACCATTGGTATTATCGTCTTGCCGATAGCTCTCTCTTGGTTGGGTTGACTCATTATTGCGTTCCAATAACTGAGCCCTATTTACAACATCTGAATATAAACACAGTTTGTGATAAATGAGGTATTGCCGTATTTCGAGTTTTAAATCTCGCAGAAACATTCACGTCATTCTCTCCTCATTATCAACTAAGTGGGAAGCAAACCGGGACAACTTGGCAAACTTAGCTTCGTACTGCGACTCAGTAATATTATTTTGCTCTAGCTTGATGAACTCCACCTTCTTTATGTGACGAATACTTTCGAGAAATTACTTGTCATTGAACAGTTCTTGGAACTTCTTCCAAGATATCTTCAGTGCTGCAGGCTGAGTACGCTTTATAGATTCCCACCAGTAATCTGCCTCTCCTCGTAACATGAAGGTTGCAAAGGGAACCTTTTGTTCCTCAAAGAATCCCAAGACATCAAATATCTTGGTGATATGCTTTATCCACGTCTCCGCCTTAAGTGGTTCTGACTTTCCCAAAAACTCTGGTGGTCCATGCTCCTTGAACTGCTTAGCGGTGACCATCCGAGAGTTGCCAGTGTTTCTACCTTCATTTTGCACAGGAGTCTCTCTCGCCTGATGTTGCATGAATTGCAGAAAGCCTCTAAACATTCCATCGTTCATCATTTAGTCGGTGTTGTTGTTTACCTAAGGATTGTTACCTTCCTGATGCACATTATCCTGGTTATTAATATGTGGTGACTCAATGGTCTCCTGTGCTTCATTGCTTATCTCAATATTTTTAGATGCCATTTTCAAATACAGCCACAAAACAAGGGTTAATTGACATGCCACATATTATTCCTATATTCTGACCGACCAATTAAATAACAAATAAACTTAGGTAGGTCATACTAGCGAAGGAATTACCCGTCTCTCCCCTCCTAATTTTAGTCTCACATCTCAGCCAAGGATCATATCCCTAAGTTTTGATACCAACTGTGATGTCCCCAAAATAGGTATACATCGCCCATCTTGAGTCGCCAAATATATGGTACAGAATACAAATACAAACTTAATTATACAACCTGAGCTGAGAGTTTTTATACGAATATTGTTTCATAAATAATATCCAAACTCAAATTCAATTATTATTACATTTATTATCATACTAAATAGTGAGGACTACTAAAACAAGCATCTCGAACCGTCACTCCATTCTCCGACTAGTCCCGGCTACATTCTCATTTCCTGAAGAGAACAATAAAAGAAAAATGGTGAGCTCAACTAGCCCAGTAAGAAATATTATGACTAAGATAATGCAGAATAAATTATCATTAGCCTTCAACAGTGTTAAACTGATAAAATACAATAAATATCAAGTTTAACTGCGATGAAACAAGCAATCTCTTGATGCCACGCTGGGGTAATTGCCAGCGATTTGAACTGTCAATCAGAGCTATTTGAGCCTGATTTGCCGATAAGTTACAAAAATGTTTTTAAAATTTTTGGAGTGGAGGTTTCTCCATGATTAAGACCACAAGATGTTAACATTAGGGTTATCACCAAAGTCCTTAATCCTTTGCATAGGCTTTCCACCGAAGATGTTATTCTCTTTTTGTGAGTGACTCTTGTGGATTGCATTTGATTGTTGGGGATATGTATAATAGATTACATCATCGGTCATCCTCGATAAGGATGGCTTTCTGTGGTCTGTATCATCAAATTTCTTTGATGCTTTGTTGGAGTTACTGCCAACGGCTGGTAATATCAGGGCTTCCTGACCCCTGTTGAAATAGCATTCAATGGCTTGCATCATCGGACCATCTCCGATGCTTCGCTGGAGTTATTGCCAATGGCTTGTAATATCAAGGATTCCTGGTCTTCATTGAAATAGCTTTCAACGGCTTAGGATGTCTGAAATTTCTACTGGGGATGTATTTTTGTTGAGATGTATGCTTTTGATTGTAATTACAACCCCAAGTTGATGGCATCAAACCTCACGATGCGTTAACAAGGGCATCTTTCAATAGCTTTAATCATTGGCTTTGTGAACCCTATATCCGGGAAAATATAAATGATTGAAATGTAGACCCGCAGTTTGGTCTCTAAAATTAGGATTTCAGGCTTTTCTTCTTAATCGCGTAGCATCTTTTTTCCTGATTTGACTTTTTAGCTTGTGGGACCTCCTTTAAAACTTAAATTTGATCAAGCCGGAGGGGGTGGGGACCACCCAGGGTAGTCACAGGTAGACCCGCGACTGCCACGAGTTGACCCCGCGGCCACCCGCGGGCTATATCTCACTTGACATCCCGTTCATAGGTCATTTTCAAGTTGAAGCCGCACAGAGAATCTGAGTTTTCTTCTTTAGATCTACTGAGTTCGGGCTGCTTTTTGCAAAATCCATCACCGTACAATCGTTCAGCATCATCCTGGTAACATTTACATGTTTTCTTTTCCAGTTTTGACCGTTGAAAAGTGAGATATCATATAGAATACTTCAAAACACATAGTAGTGAGAATGCATGCTCATATGACTTGATAAAAATTAATCAACGCAGTAAATTTTAGTATTTTACCATGCTGAACGTATTGATGTGAAAAAAATTAACTTTTAAACCAATCAATTTGGCATCTTTTTCTGCTCTTTTTCATCCTATTTAAGGACAAATGAGCAAAGGTTTTGAAGCAAAGTAATCCTGGTAATTAGGCTACCCTTATGGATACTTTGATATTTTTTTTTATGCATATAGGATGTTTATGACTCTAAGTTGGTGTGCTATTGAATGGCCACCTAGTCATGCCTACGTGCATGTGAATAGTCCTTTTTACAAATGAGACTATGGCGAAATTTTTTTCACAAGTCTAGCATTGAATGGTCATACATTTTTAACTCTACTGCAAATGTATGTTAAAGTAATGCATGCATATAGCTATGAACTGCATTTAATGAGCTCCAGGTTAGAATTTACCACACCCTTTCTGAGATAATTTGGAGACTTTTATCCAGATATATGGATCCAGACCATCCGAGTAGCTCCTATAGGACCTCTTCAGGTGTGAGGAGAAGAGCTTCAGATGTGCCTCAGCCTCGCCCAGCCCAACAGCCTCATCGGTTGACGGAGCCAGTGATTCGTCCTATCTAGGTTGAGAGACCAGATGTTGAGGATGAGGATGAGGATGAGGATGAGGATGTACCCATTACGGATCCTGCTCCTTCTTTTTTCATTCCCCGTAGGGAGCTTCCAACTATAAATGTGATGATTCCAGAGCTTCTTGATGATTTGAGTCGTCACCCCTCGATCTATCTTCATGCGAACGAGGTAAAAGCCGTGTTGATCTTCCTTTTCTCATTTGTGGGGGCAAGGGTTTTGATTTTGATTTGCATTGATACAGGTTCCTAGCTTTACACAGCCTAGAGGGAACTGGTTCAGTATACATTCTCTGTACCAGACTCTTCATCCAAAGCACCGAGAGATTTTTCATGCCTGGGGCTTTGAGGCTTTCTTTTCCATCCTCCCCCGTCGTTGTCCCTGGGGTTATCTTAGGGCTTTATCTGACCACTAGTTTCACCAAACCCAGTCTCTCCATTTACTGGATTGTGAGGTGATGATGACACCGATGGATTGGTGATTCATCACTGGGATGGAGTTTTTTGGGGTGCCAGTGCCTTTAGTGGCGGACATATCCGCGACTACCGTCAGATCCTTGTTGGGAGTCCCGGCTATGGCGCTCAAGGTTAGGACTGTTCGTTCTAATCCCTTGAGTGTAGATGTCGTGAGTGGGGCTCTTACTGAGGCATTGCCCGATGATCGGAGGGTTAGAGATCGCATCCTTCGGCGATTGTTTCTGATCATCCTCAGGGGTTATTTCCTGGCTGATAACTCTTCAATGGTGTCATTCATTTTAGTCAGCGCCACTCGAGAGGTGGACCGTATTGGAGAGTTTGATTGGGGTACATACACCTTTGCCTACTTCCTCAGGGGAATGCGCCTACGCTCAGAGGGTGTGATGGAGGCTTGGTAAGGATTCTACCCATTCCTGTTGATGAGTATTTTTCTCTTTTGATTTCCCTTGTTCGGGTTGCCAGTTTAACTGACCACAGATGTTTGATCTTGTATTGGCAGTTTTGGGCCTACGTGAGGCTCCCATATCTTCGTCCCGTTAGCCTGTTAGGTTTGGATACCTATCCACGGGGACGGCGATGGCATTACTCCACTTTGGCAGAGGTTCCTGTAGCTGAAGGTTTCACCCATTCGCACCTACAGTTGGAGTTGTTGACTACAGAGGTCATTTCTTGGGTTTCTTACTCTGAGGACCACTTGACAGTTGGCTTCGAGGGTGGTTTCCCGACTGGTGTCAAGTATGTATTGTCCACCTATCGGATTCTTCTCCTTACTGACGGAGGTTGGGAGCTCTATTTAGGAGAACTTGCTATTAGGAGCACTACATGAGAGATACGCATTCTGATCTTTCCTCCTGCCAGACATTATTAGCCTTTGTTGCAGCCGATCACTGAGATCCCATTGATGGGCATGGATGGCTTTACTTTGTCAAAGGGACCTTTCACTCAGGAGGCTTTTTACCGTTGGTGGTTCCCTCGCACCATTGAAGCTCAGACCCGCACCACATAGTTTATGGGGGTTATGATTCTTGGCTCCATCATAATGACAGATTGGATTGTCTGCATCTGAGAGCCTACTCATCTGATGCAGATTGAGAGTTTGACCCAGCAGTTGGATTGGGCACATTTCTTTATCTAGCAGTTGGGCAAAGATCCATCAGAGGCGTATACTTTTGATCCTTCCAGCTCTGGGGCTGGCCCTTCAGGTGGCCCATATTCAGATGGTTTTGCTGGTGCAGATCCTCTGTTGTATTGGCCTGATATCCCTTCTGGCAGAGATTCAGTGACTCAAGAGGAGTTACATTAGATGGACAGATTGGATGATGTGGACATCAACACCATTGACTTCTTCTGATGCATTTCTCACTATATCTTTTGATAGGCCTCTGTTAGATATTTGGTGGCTGTGCCCCAGTTCTCGTTATATCTTTTAATAGGCCTTTGTTAGATGTTGGGCGGTTGTGCCCTATTTCCTTATATTTTTCAGTTGTACACAGAGATGATGTATTTAGATGATGATGTAATTAGGAATGTATGTATACTGTTTCCATTCCCTACAACATATTATCATCTGTTATTTATCATGCATGTATTATGTCATGGATTTGCATTTCCAGAGATGAGTTTAGCATTGACCCCTGGATAGTCTTATGACACGGCTCTACAGATGTCTTCGTCCACTGTTAGCCAGATTGAGCATACCCCACCAGTTTTGGTGGCATCTTCTTTGAGATTGTGATACGACAGTTTATCTTCCCTAGATCGGGTGACAATTGATCAGTTGTTGCGACACTCTATGACTCTCCTAACATTTCAGGTTCCATCGGGCTTTATAGAGGGCATGCTTGAGCATTGGGTATCAGATAGGCAGATATTCAGATTTGATACCCAAGAGTTGACTCCTACATTAGAGGAGTATGAGCGTCTTACAAACTTTCCATTGGATCGGCCTTGCACTCGGATGGCTGTCGGTGACATGAGCCGACAGTTTATGACCTTAACAAGCTTGAGGTGCAGAGTTTCCAAGACCAAATTTCCTCAGGGTATGTGGTGTCCATGAGTTTTTTGATTGATAGATTTGGGTCATTGGACAGCTATCTGCGATACTCCAGGGACTTCACCATTTCTGAGGGTGATTGGCATGTCGCCCATGTAGACATACTCTTGATGTTTGTAGTGGTTTATCTGTACATGTCGTTGTACATGGACCACCTGGATATCGGTGTGATCATGGTAGTCCGTGCTCTTAGGGAGGGTCATACCATCTTACCGATGATTTTGGCAGAGACCTTGAGGTCAACCACGTTTTGCCACACCCATTCAGTGGGGGGTTTTATAGGAAGTTTGGTCTTGTTGTACGTGTGCACTTGAGATCGATTGGCACTCTCAGACGCCATGGGTATTATTTTTCCCATAAGATAGCCATGGCATATTCCTTTCAACCGGCTAAGTGTACAGACGCAGCATCATGCTTAGCTTTCTTGTCAAGGATCGAGGACCCATTTGATATTTTGTCATGTTCATGGCTTAGCTCTCCCTATAGCTTTATCACTCATGTAGTCGACATGGACTATCTTCCCCTAGCCGGTTTGAGGGGAGGTGACCACATATCATCCACTGGTTGTTATGGCACAGTTTGACCAGTTTCAGAATATTCATCCCTTTGACGGGGCATTGGGTTAGTGATTATCATCTCGGCTTCTGTCAGCAGAGGATTTGTCCAGGATTTATCACGAGAGGGCTGACTTTTTGACTAACCATCCAGGTCGCTCTTCAGAGTATTCTGCATGGTTAGTGGCAGAGATTGCATCGGTTAGGGTTGTATCCTCAGAGCCGGGTATTGATTCTGATGATGGGGAGTCTATGGAGTACCCTGATTCTCCCACTAAGGATGAGCTATTTACTGGTTTGTCAGTAGCTCTGGTTGATTCCCCCAGTATTCCTACTGTTGTGACTACACATTTCATAGAGTATTAAGAGCAAATTTTACATCTAATGATGTTTGAGAGGGATCAGGCTAGGGCCTTGATGTTGACAGCTCTTTCTAATAGAGATGTCACTTTGGTTGAGAGAGATGATGCTCTAGTTCATAGGGATACCACTGTTGTTGAGCGGGATGAGGTTCGTTCATCTAGGGATGCAGCTGTTGTTGAGCAAGATGAGGCTTTAGCTACCCGAGACGCTGCCACTACATATAGTACTGCATTGAGATCTCATACTACTGATATTGTTGCATAGATGAGTGCATTTATTGATGAGCACGATAGCACCATGCAGATGGCCGTAGATCTCCTGGATCGTGTGGACACCCTAGGACAGGAGCTCATAGATTTATGTCCATCTACTGAGAGGGATGCCATGTTTGACTTGATGGCTCGCTTATCCATTGGTTTCTAGATAAGCTTTGATTTTCCTGCATAGACTAGGTTAGTCATTTTTGTCATATTCAGGACACATTGTATATATCAAACAGTATTATATGGTGAGAAAATATGTTTTGATCCACTTCTCTCTTAGATATGCCTTGTTACTTGCTTGATAGTTGCCTTTTCTTCAAGACTTGCGACCGCGATGTATTCTGAACTCCTCCTTGATGGATGGACATTGAGATGTCTCAGGATCTTTCAGAATGGATCATTGATCTTTATGTTCCCTAGATCTTTGGTGTCTTGGGACTGGTTTCTGAATGTAGTTATGGAGAGGATTTTGGCTTTCCTCTCTGAGGTTGACCACACCACAGATGGTCGTCGATACTCCCGTGTATGGAGGAGGCCAGGTAGTTCCATCTCTTATGAATTGGTGTTTCTCTTTGAGGATTCAACCGCAGTATAGATGGTCACCGATTTTTCTACCATTTGTGTGAGGAGACCAGGTAGTTCCATCCCTGTGGTTTAAGCCGATGAAGTGTGGTTTAACCACCCCATAGATGGTCACCAATATATTCCCGTGAGATTAGGTAGTTCCATCTCTTATGGTTTGGTTTGAAAGGTTTAAGGATGATCCCAGTACTGTTGATAGGATTTTGTGTTTTTATAGGGGTGAGACCGAACCGTGAATTGCTGCCTATGTACTCCCATTGATGAGGGGAGATCAGGTCTGCGTAGTTCTAACTTAGCGTAAAAAGGTTGAAAGTTGTATATAGTGAAGAGGTTTTTGTTATTTTTTTTTATTTTTATAAAGGTTAGACCGGATCATAAATGGTTGCCTACGTACTCCCGTGTATGGGGGAGATCAGGTATGCGTAGTTCGTCCTTGGTGGGACAAACTGATGTGGTTAGAAAGGTTTTGAAATCCTAAATTGACTGATGGATTGATGATCCAGAACCAGGATGTTGGTTTGCAGGTAACTTCAAACATAATACCGTTTGACGGTGTCTGAATTGATGAATTAGAGAAATTCTTCGCCATCCATTTCTTACAATCTGAGGGCTCCTCCTGTCAATACCTCCTTGACAACAAACGGGCCTTCTAAGTTTGGGGTGAATTTTCCTTTAGATTGATCTTGGTTGTCAAGGACTTTCTTCAAGACCAAGTCGTTCCCTTTGAACTGCCATAACCAGACTTTCTTGTTGTAGGATCGAGCGATCCTTCGTAGGTATAATTGACCATAGAAGATGGTTATGGCCCGCCTTTCATCTATCAGAGATAATTGGTGGTACCGATCTTGTAACCATTGGTCTTATTCCATCTGAGTATCTATCAATACTCTCAAGGATTCGATTTCCACCTTTATGGGGAGCACTACTTCCATGCCATAAGTTAATGAGTAGGGGGGTTGTCCCAGTAGAAATGCGTATTAACGTTCTATAGGCTAATAGAGTCAGAGATAACAAGTCAGGCCATCCTTTGTAATTGGCGGTCATCTTTTACATGATCTTTTTGATATTCTTATTAGCTGCTTCAACAGAACCATTCATCTTTAGACAATAGATGAAGGAGTTGAGATGCTTGATGTGGAATTTATTGCATAATTCCTCCATCATTTAATTATTGAGATTTTTTACATTGTCTGATACTGTAAGACCCCAACTTTTATAAATAAAGATAAATTTTCTATAAATATCATTTTTGAATATTATGGAGTTAATTTGATATAATGTTATAGTTGTGGGTAATATTTATAAATTTTGCAAAGTATGCAAGTTGTTATATAATATTCGATTGGTCGGGAAATATTCGTTTTAACAGGGAATATTCGTACAACGGCACAATCATTGGTGGACCCCACAACGGAATTATTGTCGGATTGAGAAAACGACAAAAATATTTTATTAAAAATAACGGCGGAAGTTTTACCATTGATACTGTTGAACTACTCGGTAGTAAAAGTACAGTAATACGTTTGGTTGCATAGTAGTACACGGTATTGATTATTAATGCTTATGTGAGAAGTCACTCAGTTTGATTCAAATATTGTCAGTTAATAATATGAATTATTTAGTGATAATGACGTTTTGTTTTATTCGTATTATTAACGTAATAAAACAGAAACATCTTTTTATATAAAACAGAATACTTTATTAATGTTATTCTATAAATAGAATATATTATATTTTATTTAAAAGATTTTTCTTTAAATATGGACCGTCAGATTAAAGTAATCAATCTGGACCGTTCATGGATTAGTTACTATGCATTCTATTTTTCTATAAATAGCAGCTCATTCCTTCATTATTTCTTACGAATTCACTGAACTCTAGAGAGAGAAACTATAGAGAGAGAGAAGAATGGTATTCTGCTACTTAACTACTTCCTTATTTCAGCTCTTCTTTAAAACGGTAAGGGGTGTTATTCTTTCTTATTCATGAAGAGAACATTTGTTATTCCATTTCTTATTATTCTGTTGGAATAACCTGTATACGCGGTCTACCCTATACTTGGTGACATTCTTCTATTATTCTGTTGGAACATCCTGTCTATGTGTTTTACACTGGACCTGGTTCCGTTTTTATTATTATTCTGTTGGAACATCCTGTCTGTGTGTTTTACACCGGACCTGGTTCCGTTTTTATTATTATTCTGTTGGAACATCCTGTCTGTGTGTTTTACACCGAACCTGGTTCCATTATTTATTATTCTGTCGAAATATCCTGTCTGTGCGTTTACGCCGGACCTGGTTCCATTATTTATTATTCTGTTGGAATAACCTGTCTGTGCGGTCTATCGCATGCCTTGTGATTTCTTTTGTTATTCCATTCTTTACTATACTCAGTTGGTTAAGTTTTAACTTCTATACTTCATGAAATTAGTAGAATATCCTTGATAATTGCGGTTCATCCAGTATCTTTTCATGAAAATATTCTTCTAAGCATTCTAAAATTTTACTTCACAAAGCAGTATCATGTTGACAATTTGGACGTTGTTAATTCTTGGATAAATTAATTCTTGAACTTGTTTTATTGAATTCTTATATCATTGTCATCATCCTCATGTTTATAAAATGTTAAAAGTCATCTGTGGCCTGTAGTGCATAGATGGACTTGGTATGATTATGACCAGGGATTATTCGGTATAATCATGACCGTAATGTTACAAATGATGTGGTAAAAGTCCTCATTGGCCCGTAATGCGTTGATGGATAGTTGTTGGCATGATCATGACCATTAATGAATACACGAATATCCTTGGCCGTAGTGCAGGGGTGATTCGATGATGTGGATTATTTTATTAAGCTGAGTCTCAGCGATCACAGTGTTGAAAAACCTTTTAAATCATAAAAGATAGTAGAGTTTATTTTCTACTTGACTCTTTTAATGGATTGCTTGTTCCGCTGCAGTTAAACTTGATGTCTAATATATTTTATCAGTTTAACATTGTTGAAGAAATGCGAGTTCTGGTTGGAGGAGGTAGCATTCCTTGGGCACGTAGTATCAAGTCGTGGAGTATCGATTGACCCGACAAAGATTGAAGCTATTCAAAGCTGGGAGCAACCAAAATCAGTGACCGAAGTACATAGCTTTCTTGGTTTAGCTAGTTATTATCTGAGATTCGTGGAAGGATTTTCTCGAATCGCTACTCCATTAACTCAGCTGACTCGAAAATATACAAAGTTCGGTTGGAGGAAAGAATGTGAGAAGAGTTTTCAAGATCTCAAGAGGAGACTCATTTCAGCACATGTTCTAACAATACCATCTGGCTCGGAGGGATTTGTCATCTACAATGATGCTTTGAGCAAAGGGTTGGGATGCGTTCTCATGCAACATGGAAAAGTCATAGCCTATGCATCAAGACAACTCAAGGAATATGAGAGGAATTATCCTACTCATGATCTAGAGTTGGCAGCTGTTGTCTTTGCACTTAAAATTTGGAGGAATTACTTGTATGGGGAGAAGGTGGAGATCTTTACGGATCATAAAAGCCTCAAATACTTCTTCACTCAAAAGGAACTCAACATGCGACAACGACGTTGGCTTGAACTGTTAAAAGATTATGATCATACCATTCAATACCATCCTGGAAAAGCGAACATGATAGCTGACGCATTGAGTAGAAGATCATATGCAAGTACGAGTGCGATATTGTCAACACAAAGGCCCATTTTGTGTGACTTGCAAAGGATGGAGATAGAGTTAAAGACTCCAGGGACCCATATGATGATGACGAATATACGAGTAGAACCAACTTTAATCAATAAAGTTAAAGCTACTCAAGCTACAGACCTGGAGCTGATTCATATGAGGAAGAAAGTGCAAGAAGGTGTTATGCCGGAAGCAAGAATCGATGAAGAAGGAATACTTCGAGTCAACTCCAGACTTTGTGTTCCTAACAACCCTTATTTAAAGTATGAAATCATGATGGAGGCGCACAACACACCGTTTGCAATCCATCCTGGAAGTACCTAAATGTATCATGATCTTCGTCATACATTTTGGTGGAGCAATATGAAGACAGAGATAGCGCTGTTTATCTCGAGGTGTTTAACTTGTCAACGAGTCAAAGCGGAGCATCAAGTACCAAAAGGTCCATTGCAACCACTTGAAATTCCAGAATGGAAGTGGGAGCACATTACCATGGATTTCGTTACCGGTCTTCCTAGGGTTTCTCAGGGTATTGATGCGATTTGGGTCATTGTTGATAGATTGACCAAGTCTGCTCATTTCTTACCGATACGAGAAATTTATACACTTGAACGTCTTGCTCGTATGTACATAAACGAGATTGTAAGACTGCATGATATGCCAGTATCCATAGTTTCTGATCGAGACCCAAGATTCACTTCACGATTTTGGGTTAGTTTACAAAAAGCTATGGGCACAGATTTACGATTTAGTTCGGCATATCATCCTCAGACGGACGGACAATCAGAGAAGACTATTCAAACTCTAGAAGATTTATTAAGACTATGTGTCCTTGACTTCAAGGGAAGTTGGGACAAGTTCTTACCATTGGTGGAGTTTTCCTACAACAACAGTTATCAAGCAAGTATTGGCATGGCTCCATTCGAAGCATTGTATGGAAGAAAATGTCGTTCTCCAGTATGCTGGGATGAGGTGGGTGAAGCAACGTTGTTGGGACCGGAGTTGGTACGTATGACTACAGAAAAGATTCAAACGATCCGACAATGTATAAAAACCTCACAAGATCGACAAAAGAGTTATGCTGATCTTCATCGAAAGGACGTGAAATTTGATGTAGGAGATCGTGTGTTCTTACGTGTTGCTCCATGGAAAGGAGTTACGAGATTTGGAAAGAGCGCAAAGCTCAATCCTCAATTCATCGATCCATTTTTAATCCTCGATCGAGTAGGAACTGTGGCTTATAGACTCGCTTTATCGCCAAGTATGTCTCGTGTTCATAACATTTTTCACATATCCATGTTACGCAAATATGTGGAAGACCCGAATCACATTATTGATTTAGAACCGGACAAAAGAGCGGAGGATTTGACGTATGAAGAAGTTCCTGTTCAAATCTTAGATAAGAAGGAACATATTCTACGCTCCAAGGTTATACCTCAAGTCAAAGTTTTGTGGAGAAACCACGATGTTGAGGAAATGACTTGGGAGTTAAAATCTGAAATGAAATCACGGTATCCTTACCTCTTCGACATACTAGGTACGTACCCTAATTTTGAGGGCGAAATTTCATAAGAAGGGGAGGTTGTAAGACCCCAACTTTTATAAATAAAGATGAATTTTCTATAAATATCATTTTTGAATATTATGGAGTTAATTTGATATAATGTTATAGTTGTGGGTAATATTTATAAATTTTGCAAAGTACGCAAGTTGTTATATAATATTCGATTGGTCGGGGAATATTCGTTTTAACAGGGAATATTCGTATAACGGCACAATCATTGGTGGACCCCACAACGGAATTATTGTCGGATTGAGAAAACGACAAAAATATTTTATTAAAAACAACGGCGGAAGTTTTACCATTGATACTGTTGAACTACTCGGTAGTAAAAGTACAGTAATACGTGTGGTTGCATAGTAGCACACGGTATTGATTATTAATGCTTATATGAGAAGTCACTCAGTTTGATTCAATTATTGTCAGTTAATAATATGAATTATTTAGCGATAATGACGTTTTGTTTTATTCGTATTATTAACGTAATAAAACAGAAACATCTTTTTATATAAAACAGAATACTTTATTAAAGTTATTCTATAAATAGAATATATTATATTTTATTTAAAAGATTTTTCTTTAAATATGGACCGTCAGATTAAAGTAATCAATCTGGACCGTTCATGGATTAGTTACTATGCATTCTATTTTTCTATAAATAGCAGCTCATTCCTTCATTATTTCTTACGAATTCACTGAACTCTAGAGAGAGAAACTATAGAGAGAGAGAAGAAGGGTATTCTGCTACTTAACTACTTCCTTATTTCAGCTCTTCTTTAAAACGGTAAGAGGTGTTATTCTTTCTTATTCATGAAGAGAACTGTTGTTATTCCATTTCTTATTATTCTGTTGGAATAACCTGTATACGCGGTATACCCTATACTTGGTGACATTCTTCTATTATTTTGTTGGAACATCCTGTCTGTGTGTTTTACACCGGACCTGGTTCCGTTTTTATTATTATTCTGTTGGAACATCTTGTTTGTGTGTTTTACACCGGACCTGGTTCCGTTTTTATTATTATTATGTTGGAACATCCTGTCTGTGTGTTTTACACCGGACCTGGTTCCATTATTTATTATTCTGTCGGAATATCCTGTCTGTGCGTTTACGCCGGACCTGGTTCTATTATTTATTATTCTGTTGGAATAACCTGTCTGTGCGGTCTATCGCATGTCGGGTGATTTCTTTTGCTATTCCATTCTTTACTATACTCAGTTGGTTAAGTTTTAACTTCTATACTTCATGTAATTAGTGGAATATCCTTGATAATTGCGGTTCATCCAATATCTTTTCATGAAAATATTCTTCTAAGCATTCTTAAATTTTACTTCACAAAACAGTATTATGTTCACAATTTAGACATTGCTAATTCTTGGATAAATTAATTCTTGAACTTATTTTATTGAATTCTTATATCATTGTCATCATCCTCATGTTTATAAAATGTTAAAAGTCATCTGTGGCCTGTAGTGCATAGATGGACTTGGTATGATTATGACCAGGGATTATTTGGTATAATCATGACCGTAATGTTACAAATGATGTGGTAAAAGTCCTCATTGGCCCGTAGTGCGTTGATGGACAGTTGTTGGCATGATCATGACCATTAATGAATACACGAATATCCTTGGTCGTAGTGCAGGGGTGATTCGATGATGTGGATTATTTTATTAAGCTGAGTCCCAGCGATCACAGTGTTGAAAAACCTTTTAAATCATAAAAGATAGTAGAGTTTATTTTCTACTTGACTCTTTTAATGAATTGCTTGTTCCGCTGCAGTTAAACTTGATGTCTATTATATTTTATCAGTTTAACATTGTTGAAGGCTAATGATAACTTATTCTGCATTATCTTAGTCATAATATTTCTTACTGGGCTAGTTGAGCTCACCCTTTGAAATGAGAACGTAGCTAGGGCAAGTTGGGGAACGGAGTGATGGTCCGAATGATAGTATTAGTTAGTAGTCCTCAGTATTCTATGTAATAGTGTGTTAATAAATGTAATGAGGACTCCTTTTGAGTATGAATACTCTCTAGAAGATAATATTTGTATTCAAACTCACAGTTTATATTTTGTCGTATTGTACACGACAGTTGTATTAGTAAGTTGTATTTATATTCTGTACTATGTATCTGACGACCCAAGATGGGTGATGTATACCTAATTTTGGGGGCGTCACAGATACAATCATCTCTGGTTGTCCGTATCGACAAATGACATTATTTCTGATGAAACCAATGATCACCTCTTTGGTAACTCTGGGGAAAGAGGTTGCCTCTACCCATTTGGTGAAGTAGTCGATTATGGTTAAGATAAACCGATGACCATTGCTGGCTTTTGGCTCGATTGGCCCGATCACGTCCATTCCCCACATTGAGAAGGGTCATGGTGAACTTATATTGTGGAGTTCCCTTGGAGGGGCGTGGATAACATTTCCATGAATTTAGCATTAATAACATCTCATGACGTGATCATCACATTTAGCTTTGAGAGAGAGCCAGTAATGCTCTGTTCTTAAGATCTGCTTGACAAGTAGAGGATCGTTCATGTGTGGGCCACATTCTCCACCATGGATTTTATCCATGAGTCTTTGAGCTTGGTCTTTGACTAGGCATCTTAGAAGGCCTAGTCCAGCATCTCTTTTGTAGAGTGCGCCTCCGCTCAAATAGAATTTCATGGCCATTTTATGGATCCACTTCCTTTCAGCTTGACTCGCCCCAGTGGGCATAGATCCATCTCACAGATATTCCTTGATGGAATGATACCAAAGGTGTTGGATGGGAGGCAGTTCATCTGATACTTCTCTGATGTAATTCCCATAGGCTAGGGCCTTTTGGCTGGCAAAGGTGATATTTGGAATGTTTCCCTTCTCAGTTATGTTGATCAAGGAGGCCAAAGTTTCTAGTGTGTCAGCAAAGTCATTCCTGTTTTGAGGAATGTGGAGGAAGGATATTTCTTCAAACTCTAAAGTCATCTTAATAACTTGCCGATGGTAAGGCAGGAAATATAATTCCTTAGTGTGATAAATCCAAGTGGTCTGTTTGATAACCAGTTCGAATCTCCAAAGACAGTTAGCCGTTTGACGCCCATGGATTAGGCTAGCTTTAACCCCATTATACAGCCTTCATACTCAGCTGTGTTGTTGGTGCTAACAAACTGTAATTTGATGGAAACGGGATACGATTCTCCCGAAATAGACACTAGAACTGCTCCTGCTCTGGCACCTTCCATGTTTACAGCTCCATCAATTCCCTGACCTTTGATAGCCTTTTGGGTCACGTAGATGATGTCGAATTGTTGGAGGATCAACTGCCATTTGGACAGTCGGTAATTCAACATGGGTTTGCTGAATACGTATTTAAGATGATCCATGCGGGATATGAGATGGGTCATGTGACCATGGAGATAATGTTGTATTCTCATGGCACACAGCAAGTCTTTTCAATCAATATGTACTTGTGCTCACTGATTTTGAATCTTTTGCTGAGGTAATAGATAACTCTTTCTTAGCCTCTATCATCTTTTTATCCCAGCATACAGTCCATGGCATTGTCATTGATTGACAAGTACATAAACAAGGGAATGCCATCCCTGAGAGGTACCAAGACAGGGGCTTTGACTAATTGCTCTTTGATGGAAAGGAAGGCTTTTTGACACTCTTCGTTCCATTTCTTGGAGGAGTTCTTCCTTAATAACTTGATGATGGGTTCACATGTTGTTGTGAGTTGGGAGATGAATCGGCTGATGAAGTTGATTCTTTCCAGAAATTCCCATATTTCCCTCTCTATCTAGGGTATGGACATCTCAGTAATGGCTTAAATTTTGGCAGGATCCAGCTCAATGTCTTTGTGGCTCACTAAGAATCCCAATAACTTGCCTGATTGACGTCGAAGGCGCACTTGGCCAGATTTAGCTTCAAGTTGTACTTGTACAACCGGTTGAAGAGCTTTTTGAGATGTTGTATGTGGTCTTCTTCCCTTCGAAACTTGACAATAATGTCATCCACATAGACTTCTATCTCTTTATGCATTAAATTATGGAAAAGAGCCATCATAGCTCGCTGATAGGTAGCTCTGGTATTGATGAGGCTGAATGACAATCGTCGGTAGCAAAAGGTTCCCCAAGGAGTGATAAATGATGTCTTCTCCCGGTCCTCTTTAGCAACCATGATTTGGTGGTACCCAGCAAAGCAGTCAACAAAGGAGTACATGTCATACTGAGCTATATTGTCAATGAGTATGTGGATAAATGGCACTGGGAAGTTATCTTTGAGACAAGCTTTGTTCAAATCTCTGTAATCCATGCATACTCGCACCTTCCCTCCAGGTTTAGGTATAGGAACTATGTTTGATAGCCACTCAGGGTATGTTGATACTAGATGATGTCGATTTGAAATTATTTCACAATGTCTTCTTTAACCTTCAAACTCCACTTAGGTTTTAATCGCCTAAGCTTCTGTTTGACTGGCTTGAATCCCTCTTTAATGGATAGGCGATGAATGACGATATTAGTAAACAAACCGATCATGTCTTCATGAGACCATGCAAACACATCCTGGAATTGGGTCAATAAAGCAACCATGTCATTCCTTTGCTTGGGGTAAGGTCCATGCCAATCTGGATTTATTTGGGGTTTTCTGAGGTTCCAAGGTTGAAGGAGGTGTTTTGATCAAGATTTGGCTTGGGTTTTTCTTCATCCTATTCTTTGATCTCCTCAGGTACCTTACAGTCCTCTTGCTCAATCTCCATCAAGTCAGAGTTCAGCTTTACATCAAAGTTGCAGTCATTGTGAAGAATTAGCACTCCATCAGCAAGTTTAGATAAATTTAACTCCAGAGTCCTGAAACAAAATGCTTTCACTTAATATATGAAATTGTTTGAACATACAGAGTGTTAGCATGACATGACAAAAACAACTGCTAATACTATGTAAAAAAGTAAGCAGTTATTGTTATCTACAGGGCAGAGGGATTTTTTGCCCTTTTTACTCTTTTCGATAAATGTAAAGAGTGATGCTCCAATTGTCGAGGGTCAAGTACTAGTGGACAGCTGTGATGAAGGGGCGGTTATTGTCCTCCTCCCCTTGAATGATGACCATGACGTCTGGACAGTCATCATCCGGGATATCCTTGTTCATACCCTCTGTATGTATCAGGACGTGCATCTTTGACAATCGTCTCTTTATGTCTTGTTTGCGCCTTTGATTCCTTTCCTCAATATCTGGGTTTGGAACTAGGACTTCTTTCCCTTTAGCCAGTTTGGGCTTAGGAAACAGCATACCCGCCACAGAGACAGGAATTTTCCTTAGAGGCCATACAGAATCTTTATCTGTAGGTTTAAGCAATAGCATTATAGATGAGGGAACCGGTGTGTGCTTGTGCGGGTTCCTGTGACTGGACCCAGAGGAATAGCCTAGTCTGGCCTTCCCTGTCTGGCTGGGAATTTTAATTAGGCATTTGATTCCTAGTTGGAAATCCAAGGATATCATTTCTTGACTAACCCATGTCCTAGTTGGAAACCCAAGGATATCATTTCTTGACTAGTCGACATTACCTCTGAAGAAACTATGGGTTTTAGAGCTGAAGCCATGATGGGTTAATTGTGAGTGCTGCTCACCTCAAGGGCTTGGAAGCTGACAGGCTCAAATTCTTCATTGAAACTTATTAGAGGCATATCACTTTGGACAGGATACTCTGGTTCAGCATTGACAATGACCAGATTACTGTTGATGATATACTTGAGTTGTTGATGAAGAGTGGATGGGACAGCTCCCGCCATATGTATCCACGGTCTTCCCAATAGTAAATTATATCATGTAGTGATTTTGAGTACTTGAAAAGATATGTAGAAGGTATGTGGACCAATTTCCACTGGTAATTCAACCTCTCCCACAGCATTTCGCCGAGATTCATCAAAGGCTTTGATGATTGTGTGGTTGTGTCGGATCCGGTTAGGATTGATTTTCATCCTTTCCAATGTGGCATAGGAGCAGATGTTTAGGGATGATCCTCCATCTATTAGCACACCTCCGACCACATATCCGGAAGACATCACTACGATGTGAAGTGGATTGTAGTGACCCTTCCCTTTGAGAGGTATGTCATCATCAGTGAAGGATATTGTAAGACCCCAACTTATTAATAAATGAAATTAAATTTCCTCTATTTATTATTTTGAAATAGAAAGGGTTGATTTGATTAATGTGGTTAGTTATGGGTAAAATGCGCAAATATTTCAAATAAGCAAGTGGTTATAAAATATTCATTTTTGGTCGGTGAATATTCGTGTAGTCGTGGAATATTCTTTCTGTCGGGGAATATTCGTATGACGGCGCAGCTATTTGTGGGCCCCATAACGAAAAACGATTGGATGAAGATAACGACAAAAATTGAGTTTTTATAAATAACGGCGTAGTTGTTATCGTTAACACTGTTGGAATACCCGGTGGTTAAAATACAGTAATACGCGTGGTTGCACAATAGCACACGAATTGCACAGTATTTTAGAATTATTGATTCTTACGAAGGAAGGCACTACTCAATAATTGTTACAGTAGTTACTGTTCAATATTTTATTTTATTGATTCAATAATTGCTGCGTTGATATTTTATATTATTGTTGTTTCAATAATTGTTGTTGCACAGTATTTTTCATTATCAGATCAATAATTCATAATATTTAAATAATATTATTAGATAGCATTATTGGTAATGTCTAGAAAGTTCTGTCTAAGGAGAGGTTTGGTCATCTAATTGCACGCTAGTAAGGAGAAATCCTTATTGGAAAGCCCCCTCTTTCCTGTGAACGACCTAGTTGTCATAAATATGATTCTGTAATATTATTTGTGAATAATTAATTATTGATTCATATGATAAGAAAATATTTATTTTATGTGGATATAAATGAGGGATATATTTTTGTGGTTAAAAATGATGGAGTTAATGTTGAGGTGTTTTATCTGTATTTTTGTCGGAACGGATGTATTGAAAATCAAATTAGGGTTTTTGAGATATTTTGCGAGGGTTATAATTTTTAATCTGACTGTTGGATCGTGGTAATATTTGGATATGTTATACATATATAAGTTGAGTATATGTCCACAAATTTTGAACCGTTAAAAATGAACGTATGATTTGTTATGAATTTTACGAGATAACTGGTTCAGAAATTGTTGAATTTTCGGAGTTAATCATTTTGGTAGAAAATTCTAGAATTGGTGGGCCCCACTCTTAGTTGGTGAAGAAATGTGCTGAGATTTTTATTCAAATGTGGTAGGTGGGAATAGTAGCAGGTAAAGCCATCAGGTTGCAGGTTAAGTCTACTTCGGCGTGCTAACATTTTCCTATAAATAGAGGGCTAAGTTAGAATTGAAAATCATACCAGAATTCATAAGTTTTCTCTCTTTCTCTCTCTAGATTATTGAATGTATTTTATGAGTATTTAGATAATTTGAAAGTTGTTATTCAGCACAAGTTTCATTTAGCCTCATATCCGATATTCAGTCAGAAGTACGGTTATTTTGAGGTAAGGGATATTATTTTCTTTTTAAATGATATTATTTTCTTCAATATCATTATGCTGAAATATTGATATGAGTTTTTTTATCAAATTTGAAACTTTTTGTGTCGGGGTTACTATTCATGTATACGGCACTATTCACGTATATAGCACAATTCACGAATACGGCACTATGCACCGAAAAATAAAATTTTCCCTTTTTGTCCAAGATGTCTATTATGGTTACTATCTTTGATTATATCCATGTTTTGATCTTTATTTTTGAATTATGCTTCACAATTGATTATTATGTAGTATTATTGATCTTGGATAAACTGTTATACGAATCCCTACTATTTGTCCTTTTGTCTCACTGGATTCATTTTCTTTAAGATATTTTTTATCATCCTCAGTCCTAAATGATGATATTACTGAATATCTTTGGCCTGTAGTGCAAAGATGTATGATTACCTGATGAATATCTTTGGCCTGTAGTGCAAAGATGAATATTTGGTTAAAGATGATTATTAATTGATGTTACAGGGATAAAATATTGATGATGGACTTTTAAATCTTAGAAGATAGTAGAATTCATTCTCTACTTGACTCTTCTAATGGTTTGTTGTTTCCACTGTAGTTGTTGATCTAAAATTTGTTGTCGATTTTATTCTATCAGATTTTTCCCTGTTGAATACTAATGATAATTTGTTGTATATTATCTTAGTCATAATATTCTTTACTGGGCTAGTTGAGCTCACCCTTTTCCTTTTTGTTCCATTTTTCTTCTCAAGAGGTGAGAACATAGCAGGATCTAGTCGGGATATGGAGTGATAGTTCTAGAAAGATGTTTTAGCTGTCCTCACTATTTCTATAAAATAGTGTTTGAATAATTGTAATGAGGACTTATTTGAGTGTGGATATTGTCTAGAAGATAATATTTGTATTTAAACTCACAGTATATGTTGTCGTATTTTGCACGACATTTGTAGTTTGCTTTTTGTACTATGAATTTGGCGACTCAGAATGGGTGTTGTATACCTATTTTGGGTGCGTCACAGATATCACATTGCTGTTGAAGATGTGATCTACCAGATGATGAAACTTTTTAACATCCACCGTCTTTGGCAGGTGGGCCTCTTCCAATATTTTTGTTAAGACCTTCTGATGATCTTCCGAAGAGAATACCAAGTCCAGAATAGATATCTGTTGAGGTACTTCTCCCAATCTTTGCACCACCTTGGATTCATTATGTCCCATCTTGTGGAGGAATTCTTTAATTTTCTCCTTGGACACCTTCCCCTTAGATCTGATGACTGGCTTTATCACTCATTGAGGGAGATATAGCAAATTTTCTTTGGATACCATAGCAGTTATGTTAGACGTTGATCCTTCATCCTCTCTATAGTTCCATGGGACTTTTTTAAGGCTGATGATAGGATATTGCAGTCTGAATGGCACTATTAGTGGTTTTGGTGCAGCCACCTTCAAAGGGTTTTCAACTCCTTTGAGTTTTATTGGTTGAATTGTAAAGGATGTGGCAGCCAGGTCTCCCTCAGAGGATATGACTGCTATGATTTCCCTCCATCTTTACGATCCTGGAGGAAATGTATGTCCACTCTCAAGTGATATGGTGCCATCGTCTGCCATTTGTAGGTCACCGTTGTTAATCATATTTTGGATAAGATGACAGAGTGCTCAGCATCCTTTAGTGTTGTGACCACGAGAATGGGAGTGGTATTGACAGACTCCAATAGCATCAAATCTTTTTGAGTGTGGGTTGACTAGGGGTAGCAGTACTGTGATTTTCCCTTATTGATCAACATCTGTAATATTTCTTCCTTCGGTTGGCCTAAATTGGTGGACTCCCTTTTGTTGGTAAAGTCCCAACGGGCTTGAGCTCTTGCTGTTCTTACAAGCTTTTCCTCCAAGGTTTCACTCTCTTGGGTCAGTGGTGGAGTCTTTATGATAAGGGAGAGGAGACTTGCATGCTCCTGACTAAACAATTGTCATGTGAATTGGTGTTGATGTATCACCAGTTCTGCCAGTTGATTGACCTATTTATCAATAGACTTCAACTCCCGTTCCATCATGAAATGGAACTCTAAATAATCTCGCTTGTCGGATTTATCTTTGCTGGTTTGGGGAGAACCACCCACGTATTTGAGATACTTGGAGCTCTCCCCACTACCTTTATTGATCATGTTAACAACCTCTTTCTTGTGTTAAGGGAGAAGGTTATCTTGAACGTGTGGTTATTCGGGCTTTGCCACCACGATTTTACCATTGTCTATTAAGTTCTGGATCTTATACTTGAGGGACCAATAATCTTGGGTGTCATGACCTGGAGCTCCAGAATGGTAAGCATATTTTTTGCTTGTATTGAAACCCTTTTCCACTTGGATTGGCTGGTGGAAGGAGATGAGTGATTTTCTTCTGAGCTGTCAGAAGTTTGAAAATATTTTCAAGTGAGTCCCCTAAGGGTGTGAAAACTCTTGAACGTCTGACTTCTCCACTCATTGGCATTGGAGGATTTGATTATTGTGCTTGAAAAGGGGAATAGTTTCTCCTTTGAATAGGCAAGTTTAGATTGCCTTTCTGATTTTGTCCTTGCAGTATCAAGGAGACATAATCTTCTTTCTTCTTACGGACCCTCCAAGGGTTGTTCCCATAACTTCCAGATTAGATATGCTAAGCTACGACTTTTAAAGCGGCGAGGTCTTAGATCTTCCTATATTTTAACCCCATTTATGTCATTTCACCATGCTTAATCATTTCTGAGAATGGTTTTCCTATACCTGCTAGGACCCTCTCAAAAAATGAAGCTTCTTGAATATCTATGAAGGTCATCACCATCTCAGTCTCTGTCATGGATGGGATTACTTGAGCAGCTAGACGTCTCCATCTTTGGGCATACTCTCTGAATGACTCATTAACTTGCTTCTTGACTTTGGTAATCTGATACCTATCTGGAGCCATCTGAGTTTGAAAGTTGAATTGACTGAGGAAAGCATGGGCTACCTTTTCCCAGTTGTGAATTTTGGAGTTATCCAATCTGGTGTACCATGCTCTGGCTTCTCCAGTCATACTCTTCTAAAATAGCTGCATTCTCAGCTTTTCATTCTCAGCGTAGGATCTGAGTTCTCCAATAAACACTTTGAAGTTGGTGTAGGGATCTCCTAATCCATCATATTTCTCGAAATCGGGAGCCTTGAATTTTTTCAGATAATGAACCTCGGGGAAGATGCAAAGATCTGAATAGGAAACACTTCCATGTGTTCCAATCCCTTTGATGGACTGAATGGTCTCTTCCATTTGTAGAACCTTCTTCCGAATATCACCGGTGTCTTGATCTTCTTTAGGATGGGTGATTTCAGGGGTTTTGTTTGACTTCTCAGCCTGAGATTCAGGTACTGCGACTTCTCTGTCCGGACCCTGGATTTCTCCATGTGCAGAGGGTTCTGTTTGCATGGGTATTTGTGGACCCTGTGTTAATTTTTTAGTTCTTTCAGGAGAACAGCCAACTCTGTTATTTGATTCCTTAATCCTTCGAACTCCTCGCGAGAGACAGGAGTAGGATCAGGCTAGGCACTTGTAGCCATGTCTGACTGTGGGCTTAGTGCCTTTTTAGACTTTGAACGAGTAACAGAACCAATCGTTTCCCTACAAAAAGACTACGTAGTTTAGTCTGGGAAAACGAGGAAATATTACATGCTATGTAATGTGTCCATTTTTTTAGGAGTGTTTTAATGTTCTCCTACAAAACGGATGTCAGTCATTTTGATGACAGGATAGCATGACAGGTCTTGATATGAAAAAGGAATGCATATTTACATACTCCTTTATATTTTCCATTACATTGAGGTTGACATGGAATTAAAATTACAAGTAATTGAAATTACAGGTAATTGAAATGGGAAGGTATGAAGAGACTTCCCTCGGCGTTTGGTTTATCAGAGGCTGACCTATCTTAGGCTACTCTCGTGGCTTTTTGGCATGAAGTTCCCCAGATCATCGCAATTTACTAGATGGGAAGTTAATCCGATCTTTCAACCGGAGCAAATTCGGGTGGTGCCTTTCCTGAGCTTCGCGGAATTAGTCTCCCTTGAGTCCAGTAATCAAATACCAACGGGTTAGCCTCCTAGTGGAGGAATCACACAACATGCATTCACATACATAGCGTCTCACCGCATGGAAATGATGACATGTGCGAAGCATTAATATCATAGGCAGATATGGTGTGAAGCACTAAAGTGTAGTAAATAAAGCATTAGTATACATTCATTCAATGTAAATGCAGTATTCATAGATAAGCAGATAAAAGTTTTGAAAATCTTGAATAGCGGCTTAAGCCCTCTTATTGGAATCCCCAACAGAGTCGCCACCTGTCGACGTCAGGATTTTTATTGTCCCTTTTCTGTTCTTGTCTTTTGGTGTTCTCATTTTAGGTGAGTTTTGTTTAAAAAAACAAGTTTGAAAAGGTCCGACATTTATATGTCGACGATTTGACTGTTAGAGTCGCCAGTTGATAATTTTAAATGGTTGCACCAACTCAACTGATAAAGGTTTGCACAAAGACCCAATGGTTTGACACTGTTTAACTGGTCTTGGAAACCGAAATTCGTTAGGGTCCGGTGGCTTGATTTAGCGGAGGGAATGTGTTAGGCACCCCCCGACTTCCGTGATAACACAGTTACCACCACTTTTTATTAACTTTTATTTGCATGTGTGTGTGTAGGGCCTATGTGCAGTTATCTGGAAGTAGTGTTATGTGACGCCCCCAAAATAGGTATACATCACCTATTCTGAGTCGCCAAATACATGGTACAAAATTCAAATAAAACTTAATTATACAACTGTCGTGTAAAATACGACAAAACATAAGCTGTAAGTTTAAATACAACACTTTCTTCTAAACAGGATTCAAACTCAAAATAAGTCCTCAATACATTTATTTTCACACTATTTCATAGAATAGTGAGGACTACTAATGCTATCATCTGAACCGTAACTCCGTTCCCCGACTAGTCCCCGCTACGTCCTCATTTCCTGAAGAGAACAATGAAAACAAAAGGGTGAGCTCAACTAGCCCAGTAAGAAATATTATGACTAAGATAATGCAGAATAAATTATCATTAGCCTTCAACAGTGTTAAACTGATAAAATATAACAAACATCAAGTTTAACTGCAGCGGAACAAGCAATCCATTAAATAAGTCAAGTAGATAATAAAATCTACTATCTTTTATGATTTAAAAGGTTTTTCATTACTTTTATCGCTGAGACTCAGCTTAATAAATAATTCACATCATCCCTGCACTACGGCCAAGGATATTCATTAGTATCACAACCACAGATTATTCATGCACTACGGGCAAAGGATATTCATGTATTCATCAATGGTCGTGATCATGCCAACAACTGTCCATCAATGCACTACGGGCCAATGAGGTCTTTTACCACATCATTTGTAACATTACGGTCATGATTACACCAAATAATCCCTGGTTATAATCATACCAAGTCCATCTATGCACTATGTAAGACCCCGAATTTTATGAAATAAAAGTATTCAATTTTTCTTATAATTACTATTCAGTAAATGGTTAAATTGATAAAAGTTTAAAGTTATGGGTGAAATATGAATTTTTTTTCAAAATAAGCAAGTGGTTATAAAATAATCATTGTTGTCGGGGAATATTCGTTTGGTCGTGGAATATTCTTTCTGTCGGAGAATATTCGTACGACGGCGCAGCCATTTGTGGGCCCCATAACGAATAACTGTAGGGTGAAGGAAAACGACAAATTTGAGTTTTTACAAATAACGACGTAGTTGTTACCGTTAACACTGTTGGAATACCCGGTGGTTAAAATACAGTAATACGCGTTATTGCACAGTAGCACACGGTATTGCATAGTATTTTTGAAATTATTGATTCTTACATAAGAAGGCACTACTCAATTATTGTTACAGTAGTTACTGTTCAATATTTTATTGATTCAATAATTGTTGCGTTGATATTTTATATTATTGTTGTTTCAATAATTGTTGCTGCACAGTATTTTCCTTTATCAGATCAATAATTCATATTATTTGAATAATATTATTAGATAACATTATTGTCAATGTCTAGAAAGTTCTGTCTAAGGAGAGGTTTGGTCATCTAATTGCTCGCCAGTAAGGAGAAATTCTTATTGGAAAGCCCCCTCTTTCCTGGGAACGGCCTGGTTGTCATAAATGTGATTCTGTAATATTATTTGTGAATAATTAATTATTGATTCATATGATAAGAAAATATTTATTTTATGTGGATATAAATGAGGGATATATTTTTGTGGTTAAAAAAATGAAGGAGTTAATGTTGAGATTTTTATCCGTATTTTTGTCGGAATGGAGGTATTAAAAATCAGGATTTTTGAGATATTTTGCGGGGGTTATAATTTTTAATCCGACCGTTGGATCGTGGTAATTTTTGGATATGTTATACATATATAAGTTGAGTATATGTCCACAAATTTTGAACCGTTAAAAATAAACGTATGATTTGTTATGAATTTTACGAGATGACTGGTTCAGAAATTGTTAAATTTTCAGAGTTTATCATTTTGGTGGAAAATTCTAGAATTGGTGGGCCCCACTTGTGGTTGGTGAAGAAATGTGCTGAATTATATTTCAAATGTGGTGGATGGGAATAGTAGCAGGTAAAGCCATCAGGTTGCAGGTCAAACCTACCAAAATTTTCCTATAAATAGAGGGCTAAGTTAGAATTGAAAATCACACCAGAAACATAAGCTTTCTCTCTTTCTCTCTCTATATTATGAAGCATATTTTGTGAGTTTTTAGATACTTGGTGAGTTGCTATTCATCAGTGCAAGTTTCCTTCAGCATCATATCTGATATCCAGTCAGAAGTACTGCTCTTTTGAGGTAAGGGATAGTAAGGGATATTAAGGGATTTTAAGGGTTGTTATGATTTTCAGTTTCGTAATTTTTCTGATCTTCAAAAATTCTGGAAAAATTTGAAATGATATTTTGATGAGTTTTCTTGATTGTGTCCAAAAATAGTGATTTTTGGATGTATAGATTGAGAGTTATGAATTTTATGAGAAAAGACTATTTTAGAAGTAACATCTTATAATTCCTTGTGGTTAACTCCAAAATTGATGAAATTTTTATTGGGAGTACATGTATATGATAGAAGTATACTCTGTAAATTTTAGAATTTTTAGACAAAAGTATAATTTTTGATAAATGTCTAAATATTCGGCTATTTTGGCCATATGAAAAATAGTAAATGACTTTTAAAAATTCTGAGAAAAATATATGTTCACTATGGGACTATATTATGCTAAATCCCAGAAAAGAAATATTTTTGGAACTGATTTGGTATTTTTCATGAAAATGGTCTAGTTATGAGTAAATGAATTAAATATGTTTTGTGAAGAAAGAAAATTGGAAAATAGGATTTTATGGCTTGAGAATCATATATGAGGTATATGCAGATTTTTGATGAGGGTTTTGGTTATTGATGATGAAATTGTAAGAGTTGGCATTTTATGATGATTAAATGCATTAATTAGTAAAATGTAAACAATTAAAATAAATTGTTTATAAATTTAAGTAATGTTATTCTTTCAATATCATTATACCGAAATATTGGTATGAATTTTATTGTAGAATTTCTATCTTTTGTGTCGGGGTTACTATTCATGAGTTACGAATATTACTCTTGAGATTAAAACTATATGTTGATCATATTATTTTTATCACCATATATAACATTTTTATAACCCTGATGTTGAAATTCTCTTTCACTAGAGTGTAAAGATGGGTAGATTATTGGTATGATCAAGACTAGGGTTCTCTTTGGCCTGTAGTGCAAAGTTGAGTTGTGACTGGTATGATCATGACCATTGAATTTATAATTGAATATCTTAAGCTTAAGTGCAAAGGTGAATTGATCAACATGGTTATAATTATTGTTTATATAAATTCTGAAATGATTATATATTTCTTTGAGATATGAATATATTTGGCCTGTAGTGCAAATATGAATTGTTGATGAATATCTTTGGCATGTAGTGCAAAGATGGCCTGTTGATGAATATCTTTGGCCTGTAGTGCAAAGATGAACTGTTGTTGAATATCTTTGGCCCGTAGTGCAAAGATGGTTTGTTGATGAATATCTTTGGCCCGTAGTGTAAAAAAATGGATTTGTTAGTATGATTATAAACAGGAATTGTGATTTGGTATAACCATGATCTTTGATATTTCAGGTAAAGACAGGTGATGAAAATATTCTTCGTCCTGGGTGCGAAGAAAAATTTATAGTTACAATTATGATTATGAGTTATTCATATGATTGTGGAAAGGAACTGTTGAGTGATGTTACATGGATAAAACATTGTTGGTGGATTTTTAACATGGAGAAGATAATAGACTTTATAGTCTATTTGACTCTTCTAATGGATTGCATGTTCCGCTGCAACTATGGTTGAAATTTTTTATCACCTACCATATGTTCTAAATCTCTGATTTATTATTGATGAAGACTATTGATAATTTATTTATCTTTAGTCATGATATTCTTTACTGAGCTAGTTGTGCTCACCCTTTTGCTTCACAATTCCTTTCAGGTAATAAGAGTGTAGCTGGGTCGAGCGGGGGTAACAAGGGAATAGAACGGTGGTCATCATTTAGTAGTTATATTTGGTGAAGAAAATAGGGTGAGGCGAACCCAACGTTGGAAGGGTGTTTTGTCACTATCATACAAGATGTCTAATGACATACAACCTCGTGTCATCATAGGACAGGGTTGTGCTCATCCACTTGCTGAGTATATCTATGGGCACTACCTATATAATCTTGGTGTTTGTTTGAAGTATAATTCTCAATTAGAGACAGTGGAGATAATGATAAGTCAAGAGAAGACTCACAATTGGGAAGAATATGATAGTAATCTTTTCGTTTTTCTTTGGGGTCTATTGGGTCAACCAAGGATAATTCTGTGGCCATATGATATCTATCATAACCTAGACGCGTGGCCTCCCATGTACGAAGGTTTCCTTGAGCACTTCCCAAAGATTCTAATTTCTAAAACAGTTTTTGACTATACCTTTATGTAAGGTGTCATTGTGAGGTGATGTCCACGGTTGGAACATGAGTCACATTTGGTATATATTTGTATCCAAACTCACAGCATATGTATTGTTGTATTTTGCACGACAATTGTTGTAATAAAGTTATAGTTATTTTCTGTACCATGTATTTGGCGACTCAGAATAGGTTGGATGGAATGGACCTATTTTGGGGTCGTCACACACTACATGCCACAGATGACTTTCAACAAAATATAAACATGAGGATGATGACAATGATATAAGAATTCAATAAAACAAGTTCAAGAATTAATTAATCCAGGAACCAATAACGTCCAAATTGTCAACATGATACTGCTTTGTGCAGTAAATTGAAAAATGCTCAGAAGAATATTTCCATAAAAATATACTAGATGAAGCGCAAATATCAAGGATATTCCAATAATTTCATGGAGTATAAACGCCAAACTTTAACCAACTGAGTATAATAAAGAATGGAATAACAAAAGAAATCACCATGCATGCGGTACTTCGCATAGACAGATTATTCCAACAGAATAATAAGTAACGAAACCAGGTCAGGCGAAATTCGCACCGACAGGATGTTCCAACAGAATAATAAAGACGGAACCAGGTTCGACGTAAAACGCACAGATAGGATGTTCCAACAAAATAATAAAGACGGAATAATAGAAGAATGTCACCAAGTATAGGGTAGTCCACGTATACTGGTTATTCCAGCAGAATAATAAAGAATGGAATAACAGAAGTTCTCTTCATGAATACAAAAGAAATAATACCCCTTACGAGTACAACAAATAATATCTCTTACCGTAAAAGAAACTGAATATAAGAGTAGGGAAGTAGCAGAATACTTTTCTATAGTTTCTTTATAATTTATCTCTTTAGAGTTTCAGTGAATTCGTAAGAAATAGTGAAGGAATGAGCTTCTATTTATAGGAGAATGGAAAGGCACTGTGTAATGCAACAGTTATACAATCGGATGAAAATTTCTTATAACTCACACACACCCAATTTGTCAATAAACCAACCAATAAGAATAAAGCAACATTACAATACATATATATATAACCCACACACACAATTTGTCAATCAACCAACCAATAAGAATAAAGCAACATTACAATACATATATATATAACCCACACACATAATTTGTCAATCAACCAACCAATAAAAATAAAGCAACATCATTTCCCCCACCATTTTCCACTCACACACATCACTTTCACTCTCTTTCTTTTCTCCCAACACTCTCCACTCCCACATATAATATTATATATATACACACACATTACATCTTATATATATAAACTCCCTCCCCTATACGTAACTCTCTCCCACCCCCATTTCCAAAATTAGTTTTTTCAACACATATAGGCCCCACATGTGGCCCCCACATGTGGGCCCCACCTGTAAATAATTTTCTACCGATTATTTTGAAAAAATGGATAAATGGGGGTCCATAAAATAAGAAAAACTTAATAAAAAATCACCTTAATAATTTTAACAACATTTATCACCTTTATTATAATTCACAATATTAATCGATCAGGTCGTTCCCAGGAAAGAGTGGGCTTTCCAATAAGGATTTCTCCCTATTGGCGCGCAATTAGGTGACCAAACCTCTCCTTGACAGAACTTCTAGACATCGTTAATATTACAAATAATAATATCAATAACTTTGTCATCTCAATTATTGATTTAACAATATATAAAATATTGACAATAATTAAATCAAATAACGTGATATACTATGCAGTAATTACTGTAACAATAATTGAACAAAACTGAGTGACTTCTCACGTAAGCATCAATAATCAATACCGTGTGCTACTATGTAACCACGCGTATTACTGTACTTTTACTACCGAGTAGTTCAACAGTATTAATGGTAAAACTTCCGCCGTTATTTTCAATAAAATATTTTTGTCGTTTTCTCAATTCGTCAATAATTCTGTTGTGGGGTCCACCAATGATTGTGTCGTCGTACGAATATTCCCTGTTAAAACGAATATTTCCCGACCAATCGAATATTATATAACAACTTGCATACTTTGTAAAATTTATAAATATTACCCACAACTATAACATTATATAAATTTCACTCCATAATATTAAAAAATTATTTCGAGAAAATTAAATATTTATTCATAAAATCTGGGGTCTCACATGTTATGCCTCGTTTGTACATATATACAAAGGATTTGACTTTTGTATAAAAGTTCAATTTTAACAAGATATAGAAATAAAGTTTTGAAAAATAGGTTTTCAAATCCTTATGCTCAATAGTATTTTAGGCCTTTAATACTTTTATTTTATTATATGTTCGGCTTTATTGCTTTTATTTTTGAGATACGAGGCATATTTGAGAAAATAAGATACATAGCAGTGCCGAACTCCTTGTGGGTATGAGAGCCGTCTAAGAATATCCAGACACCGTAGATAACTTACAAGCTGACTGCAGCTGAGAAATGTCCATCACGGGAACCGAATCTAGATTCAGAGACTGAATCTGTGATCACATGATTCCTAGGCTAACATGAAAAAATGATATGTACAAAAGCTAGAAAAAAAACTAGATTTGAGTAAATCTAAGCCATTCTAGCTTCAACCGTTCCAGTTTAGTAACTTTTGAACCGGTCAAGGTTAGAAATAGCTAGATTTAGGCAAATCTAGCCCGCAGGCTGAAAGATTAAATATCTACATTATGAAAGCAATTAAAGCAGATATTTATATAAAAGCTGTAAATATATATATATATATATATATATATATATATATATAAGCAGTAAACGCACCGGATATTCTATCCAGCCTCAATCAAATTCGAGTTTGATGATATATATGCATATATATATAAGCAGTAAACGCACCGGATATTCTATCCAGGCTCGTTCGAGTTCGACAATATATATGTGTGTGTGTGTGTGTGTGTGTGTGTGTCTGTGTGTGTGTGTGTGTATATATATATATATATATATATATATATAGAAGTAGTAGAAAGCTTAAAAATATGAAAAATCTTATAGTGGGCTGCCAAGAAGACTTCAGATAGCTTTTGATATCTAAAAACTCAGTTTTCACCGGTTAAACTTCAGTATGTTACAAAACACGAGCTTACAAGTGTTTAGAAAGAAGAATCACTCAGTTTAGAGGACTCTAGCAGGGGTAACAGGCTGAAATGGACAGAGTTTTCTGTCTTTTTTCCTTTTTTTTCAAATGAGCTGCCAAGAGCTCATATTTAAAGACCAGATGGTCGCGGGTCAACCCGCGGCAGCCACGGGTCTACCTGTGAATGCCCGGGCTGTACCGGGCCATGTGGGTCCTATCGTTTCGAAGTACGTGCACTTGGGCTACGCGCTATCCGCTCAAACCTTCATAACTTTCAATCCGGGCATCCAATAAAGGAGTGGTGTACCTTTTTAGAATGTTGTTGTCGAGAGCTACACAATGACATAGGATTAGAGGTTGTAAGAAGCCGAGAAGATGGATCCATGACCAGATCTCCAAGTCTTCAATGTCTATCCGTTATACTGTTTTGTGCAGTTGTCACTCTGGATTTGAGCTATAGTTCTTGTGGGACACCTTTGTGAGATCCCAAATTTTATGAAATGAAAGTATTCAATTTTCTTATAATTATTATTTTATTTCGTAAATGGTTAAATTGATAAAAGGTTAAAGTTAAGGGTGATATTTAAAAAAAAATTTTGCAAAGTAAGCAAGTTGTTATAAAATATTCGTTTGGTCGGGGAATATTTTTTTTGTCGGGGAATATCCGTACAACGGTACAATCATTGGTGGACCCCGTAACGAAATTATTGTCGGATTGAGAAAACGACAAAAATATTTTATGAAAATAACGGCAGAAGTTTTACCGTTAATACTGCTGAACTACTCGATAGTAAAAGTACAGTAATACGCGTGATTGCATAGTAGCACACGGTATTGATTATTGATGCTTAAGTGATAAGTCACTCAGTTTTGTTTTATTGATATTATTCATATAATAAAATAAAAAAACTTTTTATATAAAACAGAATACTTTTATAAAGTTATTATATAAATAGAATATATTATATTCTATTATGTATAATGTTTTGCATAGTAAAAAAATTTTATATAAAATAGAATGCTTTTATAAAGTTATTCTATAAATAGAATATATTATATTTTATTATGCATAGTGTTGCATAGTGTCTGCATAGTATTTTGCATAGTAAAATCTTTTTATATAAAACAGAATACTTTTATAAAGTTATTCATTTTATTAGATTATAAATAGAATATATTATATTTTATTTAAATGATTTTACTTTAAATATGGACCGTCCGATTAAAAGTAAATCAATCTGGATCGTTCATGAATTAGTTACTATGCAGTCCATTCTTCTATAAATAGAAGCTCATTCCTTCATTATTTCTTACGAATTCATTGAAACTCTAGAGAGAGAAACTATAGAGAGAGTTCTTCTGTAATCTCGAGCGTATTTCTTTAGAGTTTAAGAAAGATTTGAGCGTAGAAGATAGTGCAAGTTTTCTTCAAGTATATTCTCGCCCTACCAGTCGGAGTACCCTTCTTCTTAAGGTAAGGGATATTATTTGTTGTACCCGTAAGGGGTATTATTTCTTTTGTATTCATGAAGAGAACTTCTGTTATTCCATTCTTTATTATTCTGTTGGAATAACCTGTATACGCGGACTACCCTATACTTGGTGAAATTTTTCTGTTATTCCATTCTTTATTATTATGTTGGAATAACCTATTTATGCGAAGTACCGCATACATGGTGAAATTCTTCAATTATTCCGTTCTTTATTATTCTGTCGGAATATCCTGTTGGTGCGTACTACGCCTGATCTGGTTCCATTTATTATTATTCTGTTGAAATAACCTGTCTGTGTGGTCTATTGTATACATGGTGATTTTCGTTGTTATTCCATTCTTTATTATTCTGTTAGAATATCATGTCGGTGCGTATGCCTGACCTGGTTCCATTATTTATTATTTTGTTCTTTATTATTCTGTTGGAATATCATGTCTGTGCGTTTACGCCATACTTGGTTCCATTATTTATTATTCTGTCGGAATATCCTGTCTGTGCATTTTACGCCGGACCTGGTTCTATTATTTATTATTCTGTTGGGAATAACTTGTCTGTGCAGTCTATCGCACGCATGGTGAATCCTTCTGTTATTCTATTCTTTATTATTCTGTTAGAATAACCTGTTTATATGGATTACCACATACATGGTGAATGATCCTTTGTATTCATTCCTTATTAAATTATGGAACTTATCTGTATACGTGGATTACCGCATGGCGGGTGAAAATCCACTTGTAGTTTTATATATTTTATTATACTCAGTTGGTTAAAGTTTTGGCTTCTATACTCCATGAAATTAATGGAATATCCTTGATATTTGCGCTTCATCCAGTATCTTTTCATAGAAATATTCTTCTGAGCATTCTTGAATTTTACTCTACAAAGTAGTATCATGTTGACAATTTGGACGTTATTGGTTCCTGGAAAAATTAATTCTTGAACTTGTTTTATTGAATTCTTATATCATTGTCATCATCCTCATGTTTATATTATGTTGAAAGTCATATGTGGCCTGTAGTGCATAGATGGACTTGGTATGATTATGACCAGGGATTATTCGGTGTAATCATGACCGTAATGTTACAAATAATGTGGTAAAAGTCCTCATTGGCCCGTAGTGCATTGATGGACAGTTTTTGGTATGATTATGGCTATGGATTCTATTCGGCTAAGGGTGCAAAGATGAATTCTTTTATGGCAAGATCAGTACCATTGATGAAAACACGATTATCTTTGGCCCGTAGTGCATGGATAATTCGTGGTTGTGATACTAAAGAATATCTCTGGCATGTAGTGCAGGGATGATTCGATGATGTGGATTAATTATTGAGCTGAGTCTCAGCAATGAAATATTAATTCATGGATATGATAATAATGAATATCTTTGGTCGTAGTGCAAAGATGATTTAATTATTATGATTATGAGAAGAAATTGTGATTTGGTATAACCATGATTTTTGATGTTTCAGGTGAAGGTAGGTGATGAAAATTATCTTCGTCCTGGGTGCGAAAAGGAATTCAGAGTCACAATTATGATTATGAGTTATTCATATGATTGTGGACAGGAATTGTTGATTAATGTTACAGGGATAAACATTATTGATGGACTTTTAACATGGAGAAGATAATAGACCTGATGGTCTATTTGACTCTTTTAATGGATTGCTCGTTTCGCTACAACTATGGTTGAAAAGTTTTATCATCTACCATATGTTCTAGATCTCTGAGTTATTATTGATGAAAGTTATTGATAATGTAATTATCTTTAGTCATGATATTCTTTACTAGGCTAGTTGTGTTCACCCTTTTGCTTCACAATTCCTTTCAGGTAATAAAAGTGTAGTTGGGTCGAGCAGGGTATTAAGAGGATTAGAATGATGGTCTCTAGCTGTGGAGGTTCTCCCTAAGCAGTATAGAAAAGTTCATTTAGTAGTCATATTTGGTGAATCCAATAGTAGTTATATTGGTTGACCCAATAGACCCCAAAGGAAAACGAGAAGATTACTATCATGTTCTTTCCAATGGTGAGTCTTCTCTTGACATATATTTATCTTCATTATCTCCAATTAAGAATTATATTTTAACCAAACTCTTAGATTATATAGGTAGCGCTCATAGATATAATCAGCAAGTGCATGTACACAACTCTGTCTTATGATAACATGAAGTCGTCTGTCATTAGACATCTTGTATGATAATGGCAAAACACCCTTCTAAAGTTGGGTTCACCTCACCCTATTCGGTTCACCAAAATCAACGGTTAAAATAACGTATAAAATATGACACACTTATCTAAAATTCTCAATAAAATTATTTTCATACTATTTTAGGGGAAACCTCAACAGCTATAGACTATCATTTTATTCCCCTGTTACCCCAACTCGACGCAGCTACACTCTTATTACCTGAAAGGAATTGTGAAGCAAAAGGGTGAGCACAACTACCCCAGTAAAGAATATCATGACTAAAGATAATTAAATTATCAATAGCCTTCGTCAGTAATAAATCAGAGAATTAGAATATATGGCAGATGATAAAACTTTTCAACCATAGTGGCAGCGGAACGAGCAATCCATTAGAAAAGTCAAATAAACCATAAAGTCTAGTATATTCTCCATGTTAAAAGTCCACCAATAATATTTTATCCCTGTAACATAAATCAACAGTTCTTGCCCACAATCATGTGAATAACTCAAAATCATAATTATGATTCTAAATTCCTCTTCGCACCCAGGATGAAGATAATTTTCATCACCTGTCTTTACCTGAAACATCAAAGATCATGGTTATATTAAATCACAGTTCATGTTCATAATCATACTAATAAATTCATCTTTGCACTACGGGCCCAAGATATTCATTAACAGTTCATCTTTGCACTACAGGCCAAAGACATACAACTGTATTTTAGAATAGTCAAATAAAGCATGATATCTACTATCTTCTACGAATTAAAAATATATTATCAATATTTTATCGCTGAGACTCAGCTTAATACATTACCGAATTATCCGTGCACTACGGCCAAGGATATTCGTTAGTATAACATCCATGAATTATCCATGCACTACGGCTAAAGATATTCATTAGTATCACAACCACGAATTATCCATGCACTACGGGCTAAGGATATTCGTTAGTATAACATCCATGAATTATCCATACACTACGGCTAAGGATATTCATTAATATCACGACCACAAATTATTCATGCACTACGGGCCAAGGATATTCGTGTTTTCACCAATGGTCATGGTTATACCGAATAATCTCTGGTCATAATCATACCAACAACTGTCCATCAATGCATTACGGGTCAATGAGGACTTTTATCACATTATTTACAACATTACGGGTCATGATTGTACCGAATGATTCTTGGTCATAATCATACCAATCAACAGTCCATCTATGCACGTAAGCCAAAGATAACTTTCATCACAATATAAGCATGAGGATGATGACAATGATATAAGAATTCAATTAAATAAAAGCAAAGAATAAATTTTAACTATTTATAATTTAATTTATCCAGAATTCAATAATGTCCAAATTGTCAACATGATACTGCTTTGTAGAGTAAAATTCAAGAATAATATTCATGTATCAAAAATAATTTGGACAAAAAAGAAATATATTTTTCAAGTGAATAGTACCCCGTGAATAGTACCCTGTAAATAGTACTTCGAGAATAGTACCTCGTGAATAGTACCCCGACATGAAAAGTGCCCCAATACTTAGGTGAATATTATTTGAGTGAATAGTAACCCGTGAATAGTAACTCGTGAATACTACTTTATAAATAGTACTTTGTGAATAGTACTTTATGAATAGTACTCATAGACAGTACTCCGGCATGAAAAGATTAAAATTTAATAAGAATGTGTAGAAAATATCCTTGTGAAACGATACTAGATGAAGCACAAATTTTAAAGATATTCTACTAATTTCACGGAGTATAGAAGCAATACTTTAACAAAATGAGTGTAGAAGTAGGAATACGAAATGAAATAATATTACTTACATACTACAGAGTATGGAAGAAAATATTATTTCATATGAATATTGAATGAAGATAATATCCATACGAATACGAAAAATAATTTCTCTTCTGAATATGAAATAAATAATACCCCTTACGAATACAACAAATAATATCCTTTACGAATACAACAAATAATATCTCTTACCTCAGAAGAAGACTGGATACTGGAATAGTGAAGTAGCAGACTTCTCTTCTTCTTTCTCTCTATAGCTTCTCTCTCTATAATTGCTCTTGTGAGTCTTAGTGAATTGGTGAGAATGAAAGAAGAGTGAGTTTCTATTTATAGAAAAACATAGTTTCGATAATAGCACGTTTTGGGACTCAAAATATTACAGTATAATACCTTCATCTTTTCCTTCATTTTTAATTTAGTCCTGTAAGTATTATCAAACTTGCATCACCTCCCCTAATAGCACATCATGTGAATCAATAGTACAATCATGTGACTCAATAGTTCTATACATGTGAAAAAAATAATTACAGTATAGTACCTTCATCTATACCTCCATTTTTAATTTAGTCATGCAAGTATTATCAATATTGCACCACATCCCCTAATAGTACATGCATAAAAATTAATAGTACACACATGTGAACAAATAGTTATAAGCATGTGATTTAATAGCAATTAATTGCTCATTTATCCAATTAATTACCCGATTGGTAAATATAACCTCCAGACATCAATTATCATCGAAATAGGTCAATTTTCACTAACACTAACAATCCCAACACAATAAAAATATCAATTTCATCTTTAATTAATACGAACTTATTCATCATTAATATTATAACTCACAATATTTAACAACCAGATCATTCCCAAGAAAGAGGGGGCTTTCCGATAAGAATTTCTCCCTATTGGCGCGCAATTAAGTGACCAAACCTCTTCTCGACAGAAGTTTCTAGACATCGTCAATATTGCAAATAATAATATGAATAATTTTGTCGTCTCAATTATTGATTAATAATAATAAATATTATACAGATGAGACTGTGACAATAATTGAATCAATAATGTGAGAGATATTATGCAGCAATTACTGTAGCAATAATTGAGTATAACTGAGTGACTTCTCACGTAAGCATCAATAATCAATACCGTGTGCGACTATGCAACCACGCGTATTACTGTACTTTTACTACCGGGTAGTTCAACAGTTTTAACGGTAAAAACTTTCGCCGTTATTTTTATAAAAAGATATTTATGTCGTTTTCTAACTATGACAATACTTCTGTTGTGGGGTCCACCAATGATTATGTCGTCATACGAATATTTTCTGTTAAAACGAATATTCCCCAACGAATCGAATATTTCCCGACACAACGAATATTTTATATCAACTTTCTTACTTTGTAAAATTTTTAAATGTCACTCTTAACTTTAACCATTTATCAATTTAACCATTAAATAGAATAATAATTATAAGAAAATTGAATACTTTCATTTCATAAAATTTGGGGTCTTACAATCTCCCCTCCTTATAAAATTTTGCCCTCGAAATTTACGTACCTGGTAGTTCGAAGAGATGAGAATACCTTGCTTTCTTTTCGGATTGTACCTTCCCAGTTATTTCATATTTATCATGATTTTTCCATTGCTCATCTCTTGTATTTCAGATATCATTCTAGAATATATCTTCAAAATAAATGTTAATTAACATATCACAATTTGTCAACTTATCAAGTAGACAATTTCAGCTTAGGTAAGTCACACACTAGCGAAGTATATTACTCGTCTCTCCCATCCTAGTTCTAGACTCATATCTCCGCCAGCGACCATATTCCTAAGCTCTGATACCATTTGTGACGCCCCCAAAATAGGTACACACGACCCATTCTGAGTCGCCAGATATCACACTAAAGAAATCAAATACAAACTTTATTTATACAACTGTTGAACTGTCGTGTTGAGTACGACAATACATAAGCTGTGAGTTTTAATACAAATATATGTAACTCTCATGGTGTCTCGACCACAACACCTTACAATGGTACTTTACATAAAAGTACAGTCAATAACTGTTTTAGAAATTAAAATCATTGAAAAATGCTCAAGGAAACCTTCGTACATGGGAGGCCATGAATCTAAGTTATGATAGATATCATATGACTCGAGAATTATCCTTGGTTGACTCAATAGACCCCAAAGGAAAACGAGAAGATTACTATCATGTTCTTTCCAATGGTGAATCTTCTCTTGACATATATTTATCTTCATTATCTCCAATTGACAATTATATTTCAACCAAACTCTGAGATTATATAGGTAGTGCTAAAAGATATAATCAGCAAGTGCATGTGTACAACCCTGTCTTATGATAACACGAAGTCGTCTGTCGTTAGACATCTTGTATGATAGTGGCAAAACACCCTTCCAAAGTTAGGTTCACCTCATCCTATTCGGTTCACCAAAATCAACGGTTAAAATGACGTATAAAATACGACACACTTATCAAAAATTCTCAATAAAATTATTTTCATACTGTTTTAAGGGAAACCTCAACAGCTATAGACCATCGTTCTATAACCCTGTTACCCCCGCTCGACTCAACTACACTCTTATTATCTGAAAGGAATTGTGAAGCAAAAGGGTGAGCATAACTAGCCCAGTAAAGAATATCATGACTAAAGATAATTAAATTATCAATAGCCTTCGTCAGTAATAAATCAGAAATTTAGAACATATGGTAGATGATAAAACTTTTCAACCATAGTGGCAGCGGAATGAGCAATTCATTAGAAAAGTCAAATAGACCATAAAGTCTATTATATTCTCCATGTTAAAAGTCCACCAACAATGTTTTATCCCTGTAACATCAATCAACAGTTCCTGCCCACAATCATGTGAATAACTCATAATCATAATTATGATTCTAAATTCCCTTCGCATCCAGGACGAAGATAATTTTCATCACATGTCTTTACCTGAAACATCAAAGATCATGGTTATATTAAATCACAGTTCATGTTCATAATCATACTAATAAATTCATCTTTGCACTACGGGCCCAAGATATTCATTAACAGTTCATCTTTGCACTACAGGCCAAAGACATACAACTGTATTTTAGAAGAGTCAAATAGAGCATGATATCTACTATCTTCTACGAATTAAAAATATATTATCAATATTTTATCGCTGAGACTCAGCTCAATACATTACCAAATTATCTATGCACTACGGCCAAGGATATTCGTTAGTATAACATCCATGAATTATCCATGCACTATGGCTAAGGATATTCATTAGTATCACGACCATGAATTATCTATGCACTACGGACCAAGGATATTCGTTAGTATAACATTCATGAATTATCCATGCACTACGGCTAAGGATATTCATTAGTATCACAACCACGAATTATCCATGCACTACGGACTAAGGATATTCGTTAGTATAACATTCATGAATTATCCATGCACTACGGCTAAGGATATTCATTAGTATCACAACCACGAATTATCCAGGCACTACGGGCCAAGGATATTCGGGTTTTCACCAATGGTCATGATTATACCGAATAATCCCTGGTTATAATCATACCAACAACTATCCATCAATACACTACGGGCCAATGAGGACTTTTACCACATCATTTGCAACATTACGGGTCATGATTATACCGAATGATTCCTAGTCATAATCATACCAATCAACAGTCCATCTATGCACGTAAGCCAAAGATGACTTTCATCACAATATAAGCATGAGGATGATGACAATGATATAAGAATTCAATTAAATGAAAGCAAATGATAAATTTTAAAGATTTATAATTTAATTTATCCAAAATTCAATAATGTCCAAATTGTCAACATGATACTGCTTTGTGGAGTAAAATTCAAGAATAATGTTCATGTATCAAAAATAATTTGGACAGAAAAAAAATATAATTTTCAGGTGGATAGTATCTCGTGAATAGTACCCTATGAATAGTACTTCAAGAATAGTACCTCGTGAATAGTATCCCGACATGAAAAGTACCCCAAATACCTGAGTGAATAATATTCGAGTGAATAATGTTCGAGTGAATAGTAACTTGTGAATAGTACTTTATGAATAGTACTCATGGACAGTACTCCGGCATGAAAAGATTAAAATTTAATAAGAATATGTAGAAAATATCCTCGTGAAACGAGCGCAAATTTTAAAGATATTCTACTAATTTCACAGAGTATAGAAGCAATACTTTAACAAAATAAGTGTAGAAGTAGGAATACGAAACGAAATAATATTACTTACATACTACAGAGTATGGAAGAAAATATTATTTCATACGAATATTGAACGAAGATAATATCCATACGAATACGAAAAATAATATATCTTCTGACTATGAAATAAATAATAACCCTTACGAATACAACAAATAATATCCCTTACGAATACAACAAATAATATCCCTTACCTCAGAAGAATACTAGATACTGGAATAGTGAAGTAACAGACTTCTCTTCTTCTTTCTCTCTATAGCTTCTCTCTCTATAATTGCTCTTGTGAGTCTTAGTGAATTGGTGAGAATAAAAGAAGAATGAGCTTTTATTTATAGGAAAAATATAGTTTCAATAATTGCACGTTTTGGGGCTCGAAATATTACAGTATAATACCTTCATCTTTTTTTTTATTTTTAATTTAGTCCTACAAGTATTATCAAACTTGCACCACATCCCCTAATAGTACATCATGTGAATCAATAGTACAATCATGTCACTCAATTGTTCTATACATGTAAAAAAAATAATTGCAGTATAGTATCTTCATCTATACCTCCATTTTTAATTTAGTCATGCAAGTATTATCAATCTTGCACCACCTCCCCTAATAGTACATGCATTTGAATCAACAGTACACACATGTGAATAAATAGTTATAAGCATGTGAATTAATAACAATTAATTGCTCATTTATCCGATTAATTACACGATTGGTCAATATAACCTCCAGACATCAATTATCATCGAAATAGATGTCGATTTCCACTAACACTAATAATCCCAACACAATGAAAATATCAATTTCATCTTTAATTAATACGAACTTATTCATCATTAATATTATAACTCACAATATTTAACAACCAGATCATTCCCAGAAAAGTGGGAGTTTTTCGATAAGAATTTCTCCCTATTGGCGCATAATTAGGTGACCAAACCTCCCCTCGACAGAACTTTTTAGACATCCTCAATATTGAAAATAATAATATGAATAATTTTGTCGTCTCAATTATTGATTTAATAATAATAAATATTATGCAGATGATACTGTGACAATAATTGAATCAATAATATGAGAGATATTATGCAGCAATTACTGTAGCAATAATTGAGTATAACTGAGTGGCTTCTCATGTAAGCATCAATAATCAATACCGTATGTTACTATGTAATCACACGTATTACTGTACTTTTACTACCGGGTAGTTCAACAGTTTTAATGGTAAAAACTTTCGCCGTTATTTTTATAAAAAGATATTTCTGTCGTTTTCTAACTATGACAATACTTCCGTTGTGGGTTCCACCAATGATTATGTCGTCGTACGAATATTTCCTGTTAAAACGAATATTTCCCGGTCAATCGAATATTCCCCGACACAACGAATATTTTATATCAACTTGCTTACTTTGTAAAATTTTCAAATGTCACTCTTAACTTTAACCCTTTATCAATTTGACCATTAAATAGAATAATAATTATTAGAAAATTGAATATTTTCATTTCTTAAAATTCGGGGTCTTACAATCACGTTGTGATCTTATTTTATAAAAGTTTTTCATTACGATTTTCTTTATCCTATGATTGCTTCATTTTACAATCTTCTTACTCTTCTCTCATATAATAGTCTAAGGTTCCCAACCTAAGATATATAATCTATCAGCTCGGATACCAACTTATAACACCCCCAAATTCGGTATATCTTCAAACCCGAATTTGGTGCATCACGAGTGTTTCATAATCAAAAAGGGAGAGATTGATAGGTATTAATTTTTAGAATATATTTTGATGATAACAATAATTGGGAAATAAGGAAATTAAAAATTAGAATCCTCTCCATATGTTTTATTTGTGTGGCAAATCTTATTTACTTGGACCAAAAATGTTTTCTAAATTGAACTATCAAAAATGTTTCCTAAATTGAACTAATATTTATCCAAACCTTGATATTTTAATATCAAGTGTTAAAAATATTATTTCACAAAATAATATTTCTCCAAGACAAGAAGTATTTCTATTTTCTTTAAAAATAAAATATTCATATTCAAGCTCTCAAAATTTTATTTCTCAAAAAGAGAGAAAAATATTTTTACCAAAAAATAATAAAAAATATTTACATACATCCGTGCTCTAATGAATTAATATTTCGTATGCATCCGTGGGTGTATGAAGCAAATTAAAGGCTTATATTTAATGTCATTTGCCTTGTGTCCATGTGCTGGGAAGGTTGTTTTTAAAAAAAAAAAAAAATGTGCATGTGCTTATTAATGCAGAAGATAGTCAAAAAAATCCAAAGTCCAAAGCTTTCCAAAATTTCGGATGGTTTGCCTACTAATCAATCTCTGTGATCAAATTTTTTAAATCTCATCCGAACCTTACATTTTAACCAAATGATTTTCGACCTATAATTTTCCAAAAGGACTATTTTGCCCCAAACTTAAAAATCTTATAAATAGGAAGTTTTTCTTCATTCCAAACTTACCAATTCACTATAAAAAAAAACTTACTCATTGCCTACCTTCTCTCTAAAGTTTTAATCTCTCCGTTACTTCTAAATTCTAATTATTTGAAGAGAAAAGTGGTCACAAGTAATTGTGATAAGTCGTTTAAATTACTTGATTAAAGTATCTCTTACTTGTTTATTATTATAGATATAAGAATATACATTATTCTACACAATTATATGTATCTATATTTTATCTATTTATTATTTATATAAATATCGTAAAGTAGACGCATACTTGATCGTCAAAACGACCCTGAGATATTTCTAATAGAGAACTATCCGGACAGTCTTTGAATTTCAAGAAAGTCTATCGAAAATATTTATATAAGTATTTCATATATTTATTATTTATATAATTATAGTAATAGATTACACTTTGATCGTCAAAGCGACCCTGAGATACTTCTAATAGAGAACTATCCGGACAGTCTTTGAATTTCTTAATGATCAATCTATCGAAAGTATTTTTATAAATACTTTGTATATCCATTATTTATATAAATATTATAGATTAACACCTGATCGACCCCGAGATACTTCTCATAAAGAACTATCCGGATTGTCTTAAAATTCAAGAAATTTATCGAAAATATTTATATAAATATACAAGTGTGAAAAATATAAATTTGGTCAATACTTAGACACCGAAATAATTTGAATTTTTTCACCCTTGAATATATAATAGCGTGAATTGTTCAAACGGTCTTTAAAACCCTAAGTAGTCTTCTTTATATATTATTCACATAATATATAAAATATTTCTATATATTATTTGAGTTAAACAAATATATTTATTATATCAAATATTGCTTAATTGATTTATTTATTATACTTGATATCTGTCATCACAAGTATTTGATCATAAATTCATTCACAAAATACTTGTTGCATAATATAAAAGTTATTTAAACTTTTATCATAAAAACTATATCTGTTTAAATCCATAAAAACACATTCTTTATTATAAAGAATAAATAATTCTTCATAAAATTGCATTAAACTATATATCTGCTTAATCTGAAGCATTTTTCAAAATACACTAAAACTATTTTATCTGATTAATCAAGAAGCATATTTTTACAAATATAAAAGTTAGAAAATTTTTATAATTGAGTTTAAATGTGACGCCCCCAAAATAGGTCCATTCCACCCAACCCATTCTGAGCCGTCAAATACATGGTACAGAAAATAACTATAACTTTATTATTACAATTGTCATGCAAAATACAACAACACATATACTGTGAGTTTAAATACAAATATATACCAACTGTGACTCTTATCCCAACCATGGATAGCACGTCACAATGGCACCTTACATAAAGGTACAATCAATAACTGTTTTATAAATTAAAATATTTGGAAAATGCTCAAGGAAACCTTCGTACATAGGAGGCGATGCATCTAAATTATAATAGATATCATATAACTCGAGAATTATCCTTGGTTGACCCAATAGACCCCAAAGAAAAATGAGAAGATTACTATCATGTTCTTTCCAATGGTGAGTCTTCTCTTGACATATAATTATCTCCATTGTCTCCAATTGAGAATTATATTTCAACCAAACTCTGAGATTATATAGGTAGTGCTAAAAGATATAATCATCAAGTGCATGTGTACAACCCTGTCTTATGATAACACGAAGTCGTCTGTCGTTAGACATCTTGTATGATAGTGGCAAAACACCCTTCTAAAGTTGGGTTCACCTCACCCTATTCGGTTCACCAAAATCAACGGTTAAAATGACATATAAAATACGACACACTTATCTAAAATTCTCAATAAAATTATTTCCACACTGTTTTAAGGGAAACCTCAACAGCTATAGACCATCGTTCTATTCTCTTGTTACCCCCGCTCGACTCAACTACACTCTTATTTATTTGAAAGGAATTGTGAAGCAAAAGGGTTAGCACAACTAGCCCAATAAAGAATATCATGACTAAAGATAATTAAATTATCAATAGCCTTCGTCAGTAATAAATCAAAAATTTAGAACATATGGTAGATGATAAAACTTTTCAACCATAGTTACAACGGAATGAGCAATCCATTAGAAGAGTCAAATAGACCATAAAATTTATTATTTTCTCCATGTTAAAAGTCCATCAATAATATTTTATCCCTGTAACATCAATCAACAGTTCTTGTCCACAATCATGTGAATAACTCATAATCATAATTGTAGTTCTAAATTCCTCTTCGCACCCAGGACGAAGATAATTTTCATCACCTGTTTTTACCTGAAACATCAAAAATCACGGTTATACCAAATCACAGTTCCTGTTCATAATCATACTAATAAATTCATCTTTGCACTACAGGCTAAAGATATTCATCAACAGTTCATCTTTGCACTACAGGCCAAAGATATTTAACAACAGGTCATCTTTGCACTACAGGACAAAGATATTAATATCTCAAATAAATATATAATCATTTCAGAATTTATATAAACAATAATTATAATCATGTTGATCAATTCACCTTTGCACTTAAGTTAAAAATATTCAATTATAAATTCAATGGTCATGATCATACCAGTCAACAATTCATCTTTGCACTACTGGCCAAAGAGAACCCATAGTCAAGATCATACCAATAATCTACCCATCTTTACACTCAAGTCAAAGAGAAATTTCATCACCAAGATTATAAAAATATTATATATGATAATAAATACAATATAATCAAAACATATATTTAATTTCAAGAGTAAGATTCATAAATCAACGATAATTTGGTCAGAAAAAAAATAATTTTGTCGTGAATAGTATCCCGTGAATAGTAACTCATGAATAGTAACTCGTGAATAGTAATCCGTATTTGTACATAGCACCGTATACGTAAATAATGTCGTATACGCAAATAGTGCCATATACATGATTAGTGTCGTATACGTGAATAGTGTCGTATACGTGAATAGTAATCCCGACACGAAAAGGTAAAAAATTCATAATGAAATTCATATTTATATTTCGGTATAATGATATTAAAAGAAATAACATCATTTACGAAAAAAAATAGCATCCCTTACAATTCCCTACCTTAAAAGAATAGCACTTCTGACTGGAATATCGGATATAACGCTGAAGAAAACTTTGCACCGTATAGCAACACTCAAGATATCTAAATACTCACAAAAATACGCTCGAAAATATAGAGAGAGAAAACTTTAATTTTTGGTATAATTTTCAATTCTAACCTAAGCACCCTATTTATAGGAAAATACTTAGAACACCAAAGTAGAAAAATTAATAAAATAATATTATTTATTAAAAAATTTCCCATGCCCACCTTTGAAATCTGAATTCAGCATTTTGCAACAACAAGTGGGACCCACCAACACACAAAACATGTTTTAAATATTTTTTGTAACAAAATCAATTCAGATCCAATATTCCGGAACTTCAATAATTCATAATAAATAGTCCTTTTATTAGAAAAAATTGAATCTTATGTCCACTCCATAGGAAATTTAATTCTCTACAACTTTGTAGCTTTAAGGTTTTCTAAATTCTAAACCGAAATTGACCGAAATCCACATACGGACGATTTTGCAGGCTATAATCAAATTTCAGTCAAAAATGGGATCCACCAACATGTTTAACATGTTTTTAGCATTTATTGTAACAAAAATACTCTTACTCCTCATTTCTTCATATATCACGTATTCATTGTAAAAATATCACCATTATTATATTATTATATTATCGCATTATACATTATAATGTAATATAATAATATATTTGAATGAATTATTTTATCAAAAAGATAAAATATCAATTTTTAACAATTGTCACTTTTTTAAAAATTCCTCCATTTATATCCATATAAAATAAATATTTTCCTTATCATATAAATCAATAATTAATTATTCACAAATAATATTACAGAATCACAATAATGACAACCAGGTCGTTCCCAAAAAAGAGGGGGCCTTCCGGTAAAGATTTCTCCTTACTGGCGCGCAGTTAAATAACATCTCCTAGACAGAACTTCCTTAGACATTGTCAATAATGCTATCTAATAATATTATTCAAATAATATAAATTATTGATCTGATAATTTGAAATACTGTACAATGACAATTATTAAAATAACAATAATATAAAATATTGTGCAATACCGTGTGCTACTGTGCAACAATGCGTATTACTTTACTTTAACCACCGAGTATTTCAACAGTGTTAACGGTAACAACTACGCCGTTATTTTTTAAAAAACTCATTATTGTCGTTTTCTTCATTCAATAATTTTTCGTTACAGGGCCCACAAATGGTTGCGCCGTCGTAAGAATATTCCACGACCAAACGAATATTCCCCGACAACAATGAGCATTTTATAACCACTTGCTTATTTTGAAAAATTTACATATATCACCCTTAACTTTAAACTTTTATCAATTTAACTATTTACTAAATAGAAAAATTAAATATTTTTATTTCATAAAATTCGGGGTCTTATAATCTTCCCTCCTTATGAAATTTCGTCCCTGAAATTTACGTACCTGGTATTTCGAAGAGTTGAGAATACATTGCTTTCATTTCAGATTCAATCTTCCCTGTACTCATGATTTCTCCATTGCTCATCTCCTGTATTTCATATATCATTCTAGGATACAGCTTCAAAACAAAGGTTAATTGACATATCACAATTTGTCAACTTAAGTAAGAAAATTCAGCTTAAGGAGGACACACTAGCGAAGGATTTACTCGTCTCTCCCCTCCTAGTTCTATTCCCTGATCTTTGCCAGAGACCATATCCCTAAGCTCTGATACCAACTGTGACTCATGTCCCAACTGTGGACAACACCTCACAGTGATACCTATCAGTTTGCCACCGCAGAACGGCGTCTCCTACAGAGAGTCTGGCTTCAATGCATCCCCTATCAACAGGAAGTCACTAGATAGAGGCTCGGGGCTCTTTACTTATGGCTCTGATACCAACTGTGACGCCCCCAAAATAGGTCTATTCCACCCAACCCATTCTAAGTCGCCAAATACATGGTACAGAAAATAACTACAACTTTAATTATTATTACAATTATCGTGCAAAATACGATAACACATATATTGTGAGTTTAAATACAAATATATACCAACTGTGACTCTTATCCCAACCATGGATAGCACGTCACAATGGCACCTTACATAAAGGTACAATCAATAACTGTTTTATAAATTAAAATATTTGGAAAATGCTCAAGGAAACCTTCGTACATAGGAGGCGATGCATCTAAATTATAATAGATATCATATAACTCGAGAATTATCCTTGGTTGACCCAATAGACCCCAAAGAAAAATGAGAAGATTACTATCATGTTCTTTCCAATGGTGAGTCTTCTCTTGACATATAATTATCTCCATTGTCTCCAATTGAGAATTATATTTCAACCAAACTCTGAGATTATATAGGTAGTGCTAAAAGATATAATCATCAAGTGCATGTGTACAACCCTGTCTTATGATAACACGAAGTCGTCTGTCGTTAGACATCTTGTATGATAGTGGCAAAACACCCTTCTAAAGTTGGGTTCACCTCACCCTATTCGGTTCACCAAAATCAACGGTTAAAATGACATATAAAATACGACACACTTATCTAAAATTCTCAATAAAATTATTTCCACACTGTTTTAAGGGAAACCTCAACAGCTATAGACCATCGTTCTATTCTCTTGTTACCCCCGCTCGACTCAACTACACTCTTATTTATTTGAAAGGAATTGTGAAGCAAAAGGGTTAGCACAACTAGCCCAATAAAGAATAT